>MVJL01004858.1:0-169699 GCA_002156465.1 Macrocentrus cingulum
TTAAGGTTGCTTGGAAGGCGTAGTGGGGGGATAGCGAGGTAGGGATATTTTCCTATCCTTTTACATTGGGCGCTGTATCGAGTTTTCATAGCGCCCTTTTTGAAAACATCGGTTAACAAACAAGAAATAATATCACCTATAATAACCGAAATTTAGGCGCATTATTCGATGGATTACGTTAAAAAAAAATATCACGGGTTTTGTTGTGAATGGTGTTTTTCTCGTTTTTTTTGAGACATGTAAACTTCGCGACCCAACCACGGCAACAATGACGCCCTCGTTTAGCACCCCCAACGCAGGACCGTAGTTGGATTAGTTGTTTACATTTATCTATAACCTTAAAAAGTGTCCGAAATGGAATCAGATTGTGTGCCAGAAACTGCAATAAAAAATGCTCCTAGTCACAATAAAACAACTTTGAATAGCTTGGTTAAAATACGTGCTGCTCATAAGCGGATTCTTCGTTTGAATTTTTCCCGCGTATGTACTCGTCGCTCAGTTGCCAAGTCTCCGCCGCCGTACAGCAGTCGGAGAGAAACATGCGTGTTTTTGCATTACATCTTTGCGAATAACTACGTAACTGAATTCAAGCCATCTGCTAGTTTTTGTCCATTATTAGAAAATATATCCAAGTCTATCATACTAGTTTTTCAACACGCTATCACCATTTAAACTTGAGTTATAGTTATTTAGGTTCACGCGTGATTGGATCGTCCCATAAGCGCCCGTGTTAAACACCCCACGAAATCGTTGACTTTGTTAATTTTTTTCTCAAAAACTAAATTCAAGATCGGTCTGCAATTTGGCGCGCGAGTAGATCAGTATAAAATTAATCTACTATAACAATTTTAGATACTTTTAACCAAATCGGATTTTCTTCCAAGCAACCTTAACGCAGCGTTAAAATAACGCACCATGTAAATCCAGCCTTACTCGTACATTATAGATATATAGATATATAAGTATGCAGCAACGAGAGAGTTTGCTGTCACGGTGGCACAGCAGTGCTCCGTGAAATAGTACATAGTGATGTGGAACAATGTGGATAGATATAAAAGCCGAAAAATGACAAGAAACACATTTCCACAATTATATTCAGTGTTTATCACCACAGCAATTTTACAGTTTTTGGTGTCGCCAAGCCTGTGCATTATTTCGGACAAGCGTCTCTGCTTTGACCAAGAATGCTCCGGTAATTGAAGCCCTACATGATAATCAGTGATCAACATACTTATCATTTTCCACTACTGCCTCTATCGCTACTTCCTTCGCCTGCTCGATTCTACAAAAAAACATGATCAATTTTACATTTTTTTTCCTTACAGTGCCCGTTTCCCTGGCTAAAACCGTCACCAGATATGTCAGCAACGACCCGGATATTCTCTCCTTTGACATTAATAAGAACGTTACAGTCTACAGCAAGGGTGCAGGAAAACGTACAGATCTCTGGGGCGTCGAGGTACTAAAAAAAAAAACACTTTTGGTGCCTTAAATTCAATTTTTCCCTTGTTAACCATTTTATTTGTATTTTCAGATCGACGGCAAGCGTGGCTACGTTCCGGTGACAATGATACTGGAAAAGAAAAAGCTCCAAGGTAACCTGACGTTCATAGTGCCCACTGAGCTCGCTCAGTCCCAGCCAAAGATCGTCAATCCGATCGTGACGGAGCCGCCTCCGGCGGCAGAACGAGTCGAGGCCTCCCAGGTCACTCCGTCGTTTGAGGTCCTCGAAGGCACGACGATAAATCATTACCCGGTGGACTCGGCCAAACCAGAAGAAACTGTGGCGACGCCGATTCTGCCGCACGCGGAACCTGCAACCGAGCAACCCACTCTGACGGTCCACCCGCACCGTACCTCAACGGAAACACCTTCGAGCCACGAAGCGACGCCCGAGCTCACGCCTCCAGTGTCTGAGACACTTGAGACGGCGACTGAATATCCTGTGGCGCAGGAAACGCCCACTGACAGTGTTTTATCCACCCCAAAAGAGCCGCAATTAAACCCTACGCAGTCAGAGACGACTAACGATACTCTGGCGAGCGCGGACTCGATGAAAGAGCCAAAATCACTGCCTGAAGAGCCCACGGCGGCTCCAGAAGATTCGCCACCGGAGGTGGAGATCAAAAATATTACTGCGAGCGAGGAAAAAAATGTAAATATTGATACGCCAGCTGTGGAAAACGTTGCAAATGATTCTCAAGTTTCTACAACAAAGCAAGACGATCAGGTCGGTGTTTCCAGTCCGGAGAAAATGAAGGAGGAGATTAAATTTGAACCGGAGATTCAAGTTTCCGAGAATAAAGTCGAAAATTCCGAGGAAACGGCGTCGAAAGAGCAATTTGATGATGGTATTACCGACGCTGCGGAGTCTGAAGACCTGCCAGCATCGTCAGAAGATGTTGCAGATGACTCTGAAGTCGCTCCAATGACTTCCGCGGATAGTCGGGCACCTGACGATGATGCAGTGACGACGGAGAGTGCTTTGCACGAAAATGAAATTGAAGATGAAGTTGAGAAAACTCCGGTAAAGGAGTCACCTGCGATGCCTGCAACTTCAGATGCAACTGAAACTCCGTCTGAGGAAGTCCCGAAGGCAGAGGCCATTGAAGAAAATTTGGAGGTGGTGCAAGAGGAGCAGGCCGAGGGCAGTATTCTCTCGAATGCTTTTGACACGGTCGCGTCGCTGTTTGACACTTTAACCACTACAGCGGCCCCCGAAACGGCGCCAGAGCTTGGAGAAACTGCAGATACGGAGGAATCTTCAACTGCGGAGGACGCTACTCCTGCAGAAGATCACGCGGCAGAGCTGCAAGTAAATTCTACGGCGGATACGACGTTAGACGAAACGAAAACTCACGAAACAAATGAAATTCCACGTGACGAAGATCCGAAAAATGTACCAACAAGCGAGATAAATTCAACGCGTCAAGGGCAGCCCGAAATCACTCAGATGGATGATATTGCAGGTTCTGCCCCGAGTGTTATTGATTCAAATCTTAACTTCAACAAATTTCCGGGCAATCGAAATCTGTTGAATGTAGAGACTGGTATGCCGGATGAAAATCGTGAGTATTATGATTTTTTTCAGCAGTTAAATAATTTTATTTAGTAACTTTTGTATTTTAGAAGTAACGCAGAAGAGCGAAGAATTGACGAGCGATGATCAGCCTACCTCACAAGTTCCTTTGACAGCTGTATCAGAAAATGAACATGTTGATACTACTGCAGCTCCGGAGGAAGTCATCGACAGCCCTCCAACAGTCACGAATCAGCCTGATAACGAAGAAATAAGTGTCGAACATGGTAGGTTCATTTGCTTTTCAGTGTACAACGGGATAGCCAGTATAATCGCATTGATTTCAGTGATATTCGAGTCGGAAATGTGCCACGCAGATAATAGCTGTGATAATGTAGAAGTTGGCGAACCAATTGAAAAGTCTCCATTTGAAAAAGATGAGACAGAGGTAGTCAAAGCTTTTTTGAGCGGTCAAAATTACTGGGAGACGTTGTCATACGTTGCACTCACTGCTTTTACCACGCTGCTGTTTTCATTGGGCTATTATTACATCGAGGTACGTAAAACTGTCATTCTTACCTAGATCCAAGCCTTATAAATACCACTAATTGTTTAATCATCCGCTAGAATACACGACGCGATGGTCAATTGATCGCAAAGATTAACAAACTCGAAAAGGAGCTTCTGATTTCGAGCAAAGAGTGCACTGTGCTGGATGAAACCTTGAAGTCCACGAAAACTAAGGTAAATATTTTAATTAAAAAGTGAGGGATAAAAATCATTTTAGAATAAAAGAATTTAATTTTAATTATTTCTACAGCTGAACTCCATTGAGGATGAATCTTTCGGGTCGAACGAGACGGTAATCGCACTGAAAACAGAGTTGGAAGCATCTTATGTATGGATTTAATATTAAATGTGTCTTATGTAATCGTTTGAGTGCTCATTAATGGGGAATTTTTTTGCAGAGATCAAAAGGAGAACTGGAAGATCAAGTGACCGCGCTGGAAAAGGATTTAGAAAGTGCAACAGAAGCTGGATTAGAACTCGAACGTATGCTGAGAGAAATTCTTGCGTCGAAAAGTACAGAAAGCCCGTTGGCTAAATCCATAGAAGATTTACAGGCTCGCCTCAATGCCCAGCAATCAGCCAATGACGTACTTACTAATACACTGCATCTGAAAATTCAAGAGGTAAAAAAATCATCATTTATCACGTGGATTAGTTATATTTTTCTGGGGGGTCAATACACGTTTTTGATTATTTTTCCGATCGCAGCATGAATTTGATAAAGCCGAGGTTGGTGTTGTAGATGAAGTTTATTTTGAGCGATAAAAATTAATTAAGTAATTAATTATTCATTGAGATAATTTCCATTTCAGAATGAAACGTTGTCCAGTGAACTTGCAGCTACCGCGCAAAAATGCGAACAACTAGAAGTAGAAATATTGCGCATTAATGAGGAACTAAAAATCGTAAAACATGAAAAAGATAATTTATCAACAAATTCTTCTCAACAAATAGAAAAATTCGAGAAACAAGTGAAAGAAGTAAGTTATTTTTTTTTATCGTCGATTAAGAATTTTTTTTGCATAGTTTCTAGCACGAAAATTTATTTATTTATTTATTCATTCCATAAGTTATCAATCGAACGAACCGATTTGCGCAAGCAGTTGACAGTCAAAGACATGGAACTCAAAGATCTTGTACATATTGTTAAACAATCCAACATCAACAGCCTTGATCTGGATAAATTATCTAATGTATCGCAAATAAAGGCCGAGTCTAGTCAACTGATGGAGGAGCGAGACGAGTTAAAAATGAAACTAAGTGAACTGGAGGGTGCTCACGAGCTTCTCGAAGGTATAAACCAATCATTTTATCGAAAGTGATTTTTTTTTAATCCTCTAAATTCCAAACAGAACACATGAAAATAATCAACGAGGAAGTAGCGGCAATGCGTGACCAGTGCAAACTTGCTGAAAAGGAGAAAGACGAAGCCGTCACTCGGCTTCAAGTCCTGTCCAAATTTTTCCAAGAGAAGGAGGAGGAGCGGAAAAAGGAAGAGGCCATGTGGATGCAACAGCAGGGCGAGGTTTCAACCACCATCGACAAATTGCAATCCATGCAGACGGAGGTCCAAAATTATCGGTAATAAAAATCAAAATACCACTAATTATGCCTCTAATCAATCGCCATACCACAGACAGCAAATCGAGTCCCTGAAGCGGGAAATTGTCGACCAAGAGCGCGAGTACAAGGCTCAAATGACGGCTTTAGAGGCCAAAGCTCACGAGCAATGGGTGAGTACATCTCAAAATGAAAATTTTTCTCAAAAACTATGGCTACTGAAATTATCTCATGTCGCCCTTGACAGGTACTTGCCCGGCAAAGTGAGCGCCGTCTAGAGGAATCAAAAGCAGAGGCAGGAATTTTGCGCAATCGATTGACACTCATAGAAAAAAATATGACCGAGCCAGACTCAGATGTAAAAAATCATCGTAAGTATCACAATGTTCTCAATACATAAAAACAACATTGACTACTTCCAGGCAACAAAAAAAACAGTATCCTGTGGTATTTCCTGTGGAAACTTATCCACTGTCAGTTGCGTAAAACTTTGAATTACTCGCGAGAAATGAAATTAACGATGATTATTTTACTCTACAAATTGTTCCACGCAATACCTCACCGTTAATGACATTTCTCCCGAGTAAAAAACATTTTTTTACGACTAAATTACATTTTAAAACAGGCTCGGAGGCCAATGGAGAATCAGCAACATCACCACAATTATTCATAGGAGCAGAAGCATCAAGTTCGCCAATTATGTTTTCGGGGCCATCGAATATTCCACCGCCTTTCATGTCCTACGGACCGCCACTACCGCCTTTCCTGCCTCCGCACATGCACGCACCCCCAGTGGGCGGCTTTGACGTGAGCCAACGGCCGCGGCCACTTGGTCGACTGTCGTCGCCTCCGCCGATGCCGTCGCCGGCACCACCGCATCCTTCGACGCTCGCAGGCCGAGGGTACGAGCGCTCAGACTCCTCACCACCCTCGCCTCCCATCTCGCCGTCTCTCCTACCCTTCCCGCACTATCGGGCCCATCCACCTCTTCCTCCCTTGCCGCCGCTACCCATGATGCCTCCCGGGCCACTGCCAAATCCGCCCTGGGGGGACGATAAACCGCGCAACGGCTTTCAACCCTTCCATCGAGAACAACGAACGCGCGATTACAAAGGTTTGTGCTTTCAGTATTGCAACGCAACGGCACCGGCGAATTTTTACGTCTGCATTCATGGATGTTGTGATTTTGTTTGTTTGTTTGGGTTTTTTTTTGGTAGTAACACATGTTCACTTGGTTGTTTTTTTCTGATTTTATTGTGCATGCACAAGGACGCAAACGTTTCTCTACTGTACGGCAATTTTGGAGTACAATGGAGGGAAATAACAATTCTAATGCTAATATTTATTCCATTAATCACGACGATAAATAGTTGTGTGTCAGGTTAATAAATGTTTTTTTGATTATTTCGCTTGATATTCGGGAAATTCTCGTAGTTTTAAATGAAAATCGAACATTGAGATTTCTTCCAACGTCAATGCATGCCTTGCATCGTGATAATGTGATGGGATTTTCCTCTGAAACTATGAGAAAAGCCACGTAGTGCTTTGCTTTTGCTTACTGTATGTTTTCAAGTTGTTGGCGAGATTGTAATGTGTCATAAAATCTTGCAGGATCACTAGAATCATCGGCCGAATCCTTGGATAAAACGCATCACGGTGAAAAAGCGTAAAATTAACTAAATGGTGGAGAAAAAAAATATTCTGGGGATAATGCATACGAATCGACTCGAACGTATCTACTCTCAATTGGAGGTCAAAAAAATATTGACTATTCCAAGTGTAATAAATATAAATTGTTACATTAAAGTAAAAAAAAATGCAATTGTTACGTTCGATTTTAAGAAAATAAAAATTGTAATTTATTATTATCCGAGACTATTATTTAAAGACGCTGTAGAAAATGTTTTATTGATATTTTAAAAGAGTTTCTTTTTTTATTAATTACATTTAATTTATAAGGAATGCCGGAAAATAAGATATATCGTGTGTGTGTGTGTACTGTACAGTGGATTACATTATAATTATTTGGACAATTCCCGTTAATATAATCGATAAATCTTGGATAGATAACTATGCTACAAAAATAACAAAGAATACAAAGAAAAATATGAGCACTGCAAATATTTTAATCATTAGCCACCGATTATTCGTCACGGATTGAAAATATTTTAGAATTTCCGTGTGGGCTGCTTCCACATTCAGCTCTGTATCCTCGATATTGCTGTCTATTCTGTTGAAAGAAAAAACACACACACATTTTGTTAAAACATCGACGGAAAAAACTTAAGTATATAAAGTATTATTTTTGTTTTAGTCGTTATAACTTTTACTTTTTTTCAGTGGATAACAAACCTCTCAACCATTTCTTCTTGTTCCTTCACCATATGCGCCAGTTGCTGGAAAATGCCGCCCAATTCAACAATAGTCGACTCGATATTTTGCATCGTTTCTGCCCGAGACGTCACGTAGGCATCCTAAGGCAAATATATTCATTAAAATTTCTTATTTAATCCACGAAATAATTGTCAACTGACCGTGTCATCTCGCATGGACATCTGAGTGAGAAGTTGCTGTTGTTCGGATGATTCCAAATTTATACTGACTGAATTGCTTTGCTCCTGTTCCTGGATGAGCAGAGATCCCTGATTACCAGCCATGACACTCAGGGGTAGTTTCGAATACGTGCGACCCTCGGTAAATTGCTGACGTCGATGTTGCTCTTCTCGCATATTCTGTTATCACAAATTAAAAATATTTATATCCGAAAAGCTCACATTTTTATAAATATCTTGAAAGCAATTATAGATACGAGATTTTTCCAAAGGACCTTTTTTATAGAGAATTTCACGCGCTATAATAAAGGTCATGTGTAAAAATATCATAAACCTCGTTGTTATCAAGTAATTCTTAAAAAAAGACGACTCCACCGAGCACCATACCTCAGATCGCACTTCGAGCACGCTTTTAAAATGATTAGACATATTTGCAAGCTTTGATTGCAGTGCAACAACAACTGACGATGAGTGAGAGGCTATGTGATGCCCTTGTGATGATAATTCACGCTGCTTTCGTCCAAGATCCTGCAACTGGGCGATTTGTTTGTTTAAACTGTTCAAATCCGTCTTGATAATGTTGGTTAGCTCCTCAATTTCAGGTTGTCGGTCATCGAAAATTGATTTTTTCTTGGCCACTGGATACAATAAAAATAAAACAAAGTCAAATTGGGGGAATTCAACAGTAACAACACGAATAACTCATCCAGATGGTGGTTAAACTTACAGATTGCCAGTTTTTCCAGCTTTGTGTACGTGCTGGCAATGTTTTTCCCGATATTTTTCGCAATCATCATGAAATTGGAGTAGTTCTGGAAGTTGCGGGCTTGATGAGGAGCAGTCCTCATCGCAATCCTGCCTTGCATCGTCCTAATAGCATTGGCAAACTCGTTGCTGCGATCGCGCGACGTCATGATGATCGTCTGAGATTCTCTGGATTCACTGGTATCTATTTGCCACTGATCCAACTTTTCATTATCTTTCTGCCCGTAATACGATGATTTTTTTGGCAATCCGTTGGGCGTTATTACATGGTCATCATCGGGATCCGCAGTACCACGTCGTCTCCTCGCGTACATTGCATAATTTACTAGGATGAAGAAATCATCAAAAAAACCAAATTCACAGAGGTTATGAACATCACGGTATTATTTTATAATTTGTTTATCGCGTACAAGGGTCCACATTTTCTGCCAAATACTCAAATGTCACAGATGCCGTCCATACTCCAAGGAAATTAAGAGCTTATCGCTCCTAGCGCCACTACAATCACTTTCAAGGAGTCCTATCAGAAAACAGCCACGTCTTCGTGCGCTCTGAATCAGCTGATACACAACTATAGTTTGGCTGGTATAAAAGAAACCTTTCCCGATTTTTCACGCGGGACCGGAAATTGGATAAAAGAAGTGACGACAGCGGGGATTATTCATCATAAATCTTGAATATTGAATATATTATCGTGAATTATTCAGATTTGAGTGCTTGTAATGCTTCGGAAATTCCATAAGGTTCTCAATTTTATCAGAAAAATTTATAATGTTACCGAAAAAAAAAAATCACAGACTTAGATATCCAGCAATTTACTTTATAATTAATAAAAATCATCATTTCATACTCAAATTTTTTAATTAAATTCAACACTGGAATAGCATCAAATCACTCATTAAAATTATTTGCTCTGTCTGTAGCTATTCCAGAAAATATCGATAAAAATGACTTATAATTAGATTATCCTCATATAATAACATGGCAATGATTGTGACTGATACAGTCAATAACAATTTGCAAATATCGCAAGTAAAAAAACATTTATACAAATTTTAAGTAGAAAAATAGTGTAAACAGTGCATATTAAAAAATTACCACGCGACCATTATCGTAGTCAACTAGAGCGACACTTCCATTTGACATCAAAGTAATACCAGCTGGCCAATACACGCCAGCTTTACTGATGGAAAACTTCCGTTTAAGACTTCCATCTCGTGTCATCACCTGAATTTGATGATTGCGCACTTCTGTTATAACAATATTACCATCATCGTCAACGGCAAGACCGTTGGGAGGTTCGATTTTCTGATTAGGATGAACTTTCCATAGAGCGCCAATCAATTGTGTGCCACTGCCGTCTCGGGAAATCAACGAAATAGTTGTGGTACTGAAAGTAGTGACCACTATATCTCCTTCAGGAGTAAACGCTACGTTGCGTGGATGATCTGCTGGATATAAATGTGGAGAGTCGCGCAAATTAAAAACCTTTAAAACCACTCCATCACGAGTGAACAACTGAACTCGGAAGTTTTTCGAGTCTGCGACGGCGATTTCGGACTTTGAATTCGATGCCACGTCGCTTGGAGAATTAAAGTGCCCAGCTTTTTTCCCATATTGCCCAAATACCATTAGCAAATCGCCTTGGACTGTGAAAATCTGGAGAAAAAAAAAAATTACTCATCAATCATGAAATTCTACGTTAAAGGTGATAAAAATGTAATTAACCTGAATACGATTGTTGTCTTTATCAGCGACAATCACACGTTGCTCAGGATCAACAGTTACACCAGTGGGATTCTGGAATTTTCCCGGTTCACTTCCAGCTGATCCAATTTTTCTATGCAGCTCGCCATATCGATCAAAAATCACGATGCGTTGGTTGCCACGATCGCAAACGACAATTAGATTTGTTTTCGGATCACTAGCAATGCCCCAAGGTCGGCAGAGTATATCGTCCTTATTATCTGCATAATTGCCAAAGATAGTAGTGGCATGAGGATTAGGGCAATCATGTCCAGAAGTCACCACGACGCTTTTTCTAGGCTCCGGAAAGCAATGGTTTATTTCACGCTCGACATCATCGATTTGTTTCGTGATCCAATCCATTTTTAAACTCATCTTACTTGCTCTTAAAATCAAATTTTTCGATTCAAGTTTCGATTTTAATAATGACTTAATTGATGAGACAGTCGTATGGATGTAGAAAAATTCACGATATATACTTTCTTTACACAGCACAGCTGATTGTAGATCCGTTTGCCCGCCAAAATAGTTGATATGTTGTTAAATTCATTTCGATTGCGTGCGCAATATCACTTCAAGCCTTCTTTGGCGCGCTAGCAAGCAGTCGAAAAATTTTCAGAAATTTATTTCTAACCAATTTTGTATTTTATATTTTTTTTCGATATTTCGAATTTATTTCGCAATAACGCGTGCAGCAATGCATTCAGTGTTTGTTCCATTCAAATACTCCATTTCCACGGTAACGAAAATTGTTTACAGATGGAAGTTTTACGCAGTGTTTGCTGGTAATACTCAGAGTCATGTCGGACAATGCCGAAGATATTTTGCCTCACTGGGAAGCTGAGAACTACGTAGAAAATCTTCAAGTGTCAGCATTGGAGGACGTTGGTAAAATAGTTTGGTTCGAATATCACAAAAAACTCATGCACCTGAATCAGCAGAGTATTTTCGAAATTGCCAATATGCGCGAGGAAACAATCAAGGAGTGGTTCGTCGTTTTTCAAAAGGTAACGCAACTTATTCACTCAAATTAAATTTTTTTTATCGAATGATTTTTTTTTAAATATTAGATTCCAGTGCTTGTATACGAAGCAATTCAAGTGCGGTTGTGGAAGGAAAAAATTTTTCCACTTCTCGTCCCTTTGATAGATGAATCTACAAATAGTTTTATGACCTACTGCGTTTTCTACCACGAAATTGTGGTTGTTTCTTTGCTGGAGAATATTTTATATCACCGTGACAGCATTGCGAATTTCGACGACTCCGCGTTGGACTTGATTGATTACGCAGTGGGCTACATCACGACAATAATCTTTTCACATCATGTTTCCGAGCCTAGTGAACGATCGTGTTTAGAAGATTTACGTCAGAAAAAATCCGAAATTGAGTTTGACGTTGGAATTAAGTGTATTTCAATTTTGAGCTATTTTGCGACTGCACTCGACAGTCTACCGCTGTCTGCAGTTAAAAGACTTCTTTCCACTCATGATTTACCGTACTTACTCAGCCAACTGATTGAAAAATCTCCGTGGAAGAAAAAAAATCACAATGGTGATTTTTTCACAGATAAGTGGTTAGAAATAATTTTTAATGCGTTAAAAAAAATGTTTTTCCAGGTGAACTTTTTGTTTACGAGTCAAAGTGGAAACAAATATCAATGACAGAAGAGGAAAAAATTTGCAAATTGGAAGGACAAGTGTGGATTGCACTGAGAGAGCTTTTGTTAAATCCCAAATCTGCTCC
This sequence comes from Macrocentrus cingulum, assembly GCA_002156465.1. Classification (NCBI taxonomy): domain Eukaryota; kingdom Metazoa; phylum Arthropoda; class Insecta; order Hymenoptera; family Braconidae; genus Macrocentrus; species Macrocentrus cingulum. The sequence goes on from MVJL01004858.1 coordinate 11,956, forward strand.
GTACTATGAAATTACAGAATTTAGAATGACCGAATTGACGAAGCTTCAAAAATATTTACATGAGCAAGTTCTCGATCAAATCTCACCATTAATTGATCTCCGTAGGTGGTTGAGTTATCTCAGCATTTCCGCTCAACCTCCAGCGCCCAAGCCCGCTTTTTCGGTTGAAATTACACCTCAAGTAATTCCATTCAAGTGCTAAATATAATTTTATCGTTGCCAAACAAACGCTGATTTTTTTCAGATCCGATCGGCGATTCTGGAGAAGTATCGCAAGAAATGGAAGAAAATCGCGAGCCTCCATGCGCAAAATTTACTGACAAAAGACGTCCAACAAATTCAAGATATAGCCCAAGTGTTGAACGCAGCCTATGACCTCGACAAACTCGTGCTGGACGTGAGAAAATGCGCACTGTGTGATGGCATTGCAACAAAGCGTTGTTCCAAGTGTCACACTGCATGGTATTGCGGAAGGTAAATTAAAAAAACAATAGATAAATGCACTTGATGAATGATCAAACACTTTTTTTTTCCTTCCAGAGAGTGTCAGGTCAATGACTGGTCAAAACACAAGAGCGAGTGCGAAAAGAAACCGAATCGCGACGTGGAAAGCGATAAAAATTGCTGAACGATAAAATTATATACTGTTATTTTATTACAAGCGCCTTAGTGTACAGAGTTTTGTTTAAGATACTCAGTCAACACGTCTTTAGCCGGGGTATCCTCGCCAAAGTCCTGGAACAGCGAGAAAATTTTTTTTCCAGTGAAAAACAAATCAATGAAAAAAATAACAAAAACTATCACGAGTAATTGAACGTCAGATATGGGTTAATCAGCACGATTTTTTAATTTTTGGGTTCGTCTCAGAAGAGGGAGCCCAAATTATCATCATATTAATGATTAATCAATCAACTGAGATGTTTTTTTCAATAAATAAAGGAAAAATGCATACCTTGATGACCACACATGAGCATCCAACCACTTTGCGAGCCTTGCCAGCATTGTCGATTTTGCAGAGACCAGACCACTCGCCGAGTTTTTTATTGTTGTCAACCTTGATCAGAGGGATCTGGTGCTCGTTGCAAAGAGCTTGAACAAGCTTTTTGTAGCTTGGCTCATCGCAGTTCTCTGCGAGAATGCAGAGCATGGCGTGCCTCCTGTAATTCCAAGCCAAAAATTAGTTACTTCAAATTTATCTATTTAAAACAGTATTTACTTACTTATCGAGACACTTGGTGGCCTGATGCAGACCGTGAACGACACCATTGTGGATCAGAGCATTCTTTAGAACCTCCTGGAGGGCAGTGTTCACGTCCATTGAGTTTGCACCGACTGCGACTGAGGCAACGTCATCACTGAAGGCAAAAAATCCAAGAAAATTAACCACTTTGAATTTATAAAAACAATATCGACCTTAAAATAAGTCAATCAGTGGATTTAAATTCATTTTTCAACTGGAAAAATGGAAAAAATTATGATTCGTTCAGGTTAACCTCAAAACATGACACATCAACGGGAATCCGGGTGAAATAATTTAATTCAATGAGTTAAAAAATTAAATGGTCGGGTAAAAAGGAAAATAATAATTTACTAAATAATTTGTCGCGATAGATTTTACTATTATTAATTACTGAAGAGAGTGAAAATGACAATAACAAATTGAGACTTACGTTTCCACATCCGACATGATTCTGCTGGGTTAGGACACTGAAATAAACAAACAATAATATTATTGAAAGCTTGAAGATCACTTTTTCGATGAAAATTAAAATATATATGCAGCGATGCCATGATTAAAATAGGATTTTATTCGCGTTATATACGACGCGTGTTGAGATGTACCTTTTGCCAGTGGAAAAGAACTATGGCGTCGTCGTCTTCTTGCCGTGTCGAGTTTACTGCGTGCTGATTGGTCAGTCGACAAGTGACGATGGCGCTGCGCAACGGTCTTTATGGAAACTACTAAACGTTGAGAACGGTAATGTAGACGTCGCCATTTTAAAGTCGGTTTGCCGCGCTTTGACTGCCTTGAGTTGGCATCTCCCGTTCGAAATGAACTTTTGAGCAATTTTTTGACGTAAATTCAGTGTTGTCGAGTAATGTTCGTAAAAATAATACACTGTGAGTGACATTGTGTGCAGTTAAATGGTGAGTTAGAGTGTTTTCTATCCAAAATCAGCGGTAATTACGTCATTGTAAATTGGCTGCGTCACTCACAGAGTGACATCATTTTCTTTGTCAAGAAAATTTGATATTAGACAATTATTCGGGCATTTTAGCAGGATATTTCAATCTAAATAGCCATAATGAAGCATTGTGTAATTATTATGTGTCAAAATTCGAGCTTAGTGTGGGTAGAATTGTGCAAATGTCGGGCTAGTGATGTTGGAGTGTTGAGTATTTCCCGCAAACGTCACTTGTGGGGTTCTATGGGTACTTAATCACACGTGTGAATGTCTGCCAGGGTTTTAGATTGATATTTAATGCGGTTTAAATCTCGGTGGGTCAGAGGCCAAGCCGACAACGGGACTGTCAGGGCTGTGATGAGATTCTCGTGGATAAATCCGGGAATAGTGTGTACTATTTTTCTTGGAGGAGTTTCCTAGAGTCATTAGGGCCTTGCTGGGTCGAGAAAGATTTGTGCTTTACGGTACAGGACGTGTGATTGAACAAGAATACCCGCATCAACGTGCTCGTGCTGTGGTAGGGGCTTCAGTGTTGGTTATACCGTTGGCTAGTGGATGTGTAGTTGTGGTTAAATACAAACTGAACTGTACTGAGCATTGGAAGCACAGTCATCATCGCAACTTCAGCCTGGCAGCGTCGTGAGGGTGCAGGACAAATCATCTGCAGTTACAAGGTAAGCTCTTTGAACTTTTCTAATTGCTGAAGAATCTGCTTCCTTATCTGGAAATTGGCTCGATTATATGCACCATTTTTTACTGCAAACCTGCCTGTAATCAACCTGTAATTTTAATCACCCTCTGCGATTTGTTTTATTCTGCTTTACTGTACAAATAATTGCAGACCATAATCATCAAATGAATATTTTCGTGCAACAACTAGACACTTTTTTTGCAAATAACTCATAGGGATTGGGTTCTATCAATTCTTTGCTTATGACCTTTTTTGTAGTGTAAATAATTTCCTACAAAAATGGTAGAGAGGAATATTTTCGTAGGTCCAATCATTCTCGAGATATTGACGAAAAATGATTCATTGCAAATGAATATATGTGCGTTTTTACGAGACTGAAGGAATAGTACACTTTTTCTTTTGATAATATCTCGAAAAATATCAGGTTTAGGGATTTTTTTTATTAGACTTTTTTTGTAGCGGACTTTTTTAGCTACAAAAAAGTTTAGTGGTAAAATCCTGTGAGTGTAATAGTTAATGAGATATCTGCTAGAAAGAAAGACTTGGCCGTGTTTCTCTTTGCGTATCGAAGAATGACGAATTTAAACCGGCAAACACTTTGCTAATGGAATTAATGTCGCTATAATTATGTTATTCTCGCAGTGTTCTACACTGATTCATACTGAAATATGTCTTAATTAGAATTTTAATTGTAAAATTAAAGGAATCAAGTACGTTGAACCATGATTTTTACGTGTAACTGTAAAGCAGGCAACTGTTAAAGCAGTGGCAATTTCAGTAGTAATTTATACTCGATCCTCTGGCGAAAAATTTGTTCCGCTATATCCACGACATTTCCATCGTTTGTCGCTTCGAATTTTTCACGCTATGATTCCCGTGAGCAACCGGAACATCAGCCGGATCTCGGGCTGGCCGATCTTTTACATAAAGGCCACGGAAGTGGCCGAGAGTAAAGTATTTTTGTTACGGTCAGCGTTCGGGTCACACCATATAGTGTGTTCAACCACTATATACCGGACGAGTTTGTGTACAATTCCTAGATACTACTAAGTACTATTGTTTGAAGTTATTCATCAGTGAGAAAAATATCGCCGTGACATTTATGGACCAGCGAGTACCTGCAGCACAACAAAACTCAACTACAGTAACTACTTGTAGAGGCACAGTATTTTTTTCTTTTTTTACTTGCACAACTTTTAATCAGTCTATTTAATAGGGCTTATAATCACACTATATATTTAATAACCTACTGCTTTTTATGTTTTTTCTTTTCTTATTAATTAGTTGGCATTTTTTGAGTGGAATTTTTCCTTATTGCTAACTGTACATCTTGCTTATATTAAAATATTGTGTAGTTATTCAGCTTTATCATTTTTTAAGCTTTGTAGCCAATTGCACACCCCTTATAAGAGGCAATAGAGGGTGTGCTCAACACCTGCTTAATCCATTTTCACTAATATTTCTAGTTAAAATTGATTCAATGACTGTAAATCGTTTTTTTTCTGTTCATGACACTTGAATCTTCATTTTTAAAAAATTCAACATAGGTCAACTTCTTTTATTTACTTATAATAAATGATTTGTTTTTATTTTTTAATTTAATTTTTTTTAATTCTGTTTTTTATGAATTAATCACGACTGCTACTGCGACATACAGTGCCTGTATGTAGTTGCCTTTTTCCTACATTCAATTTGACTTATTATTTTTTAAAAATCAATGATAAACTTTTTGTAATAATAACCAAAAGGGGGTGTGCTCTATGGTTTCATGATGTATTTTATTCTGCGTAAAAGTAGAGCTTTATTGAATGGACTAATTTAAAGTATAATTTTTTTTGTGTAAAATATATTTTAAAAATGTAAAAAATATTTCAGACATGATGATTAGGACCACAATAACACTGCTGAGCCTACTGTCGAGTAGTTTGGCAGGTGGAGTCGGTACAGCGTGGGACGTGTCGCCATCGAGATCAACGATATCCGAAGAAACAACGGTCCCAGCATTTCCCAAGCTAGGACTATCGGCATTTGAGGTGCGAAGCATCAGCGGAATTGGCCACTTAGCTACAAGAGATTTGCCGCGCCTGGTTCAGTCGATTTCCCGCCTCTCGACCGACCGCGATGTCAACGACCCAATCGAAAATGATCGTAAAAATCCTGAGAACATGGATTCCACAGGTCTGGCCTATCTCGAGCGCCCAAGCACTCAAAATGACTTTCGGCTGGCAACAAAAAATGTTGAAATTTTGCCTGAAGCCTGGGAAAAGTTTCAACGCGCTGGTCGAACAGGTCGAGCGGGTGGTTTTTGCCTAGAGACCTCGGAAAGCCTTGAAAATACACCAAAATATCGTCAGCGAGTTCGGCGAAGCACCGAGGAGACGCAGATGGAGAAAATATCGGCAAGCAAGAGCGTGAGAGAGCCGCGATTGGGTTCACCAGAGTCTTGGTCAACGCAGCCACTGTCAGTCGAGTTTCGTCACCGTAAAAGTACCGATGGATTGTCGCAGGATGTCGACGAGTCTTCCAGAAGTATCCTGAGAGGTCACCAAGCACCTCAAGTCGACTTTGTCACGACGAATCGACGCAATTTCGACGCGAGAGAGTCTCGGGATTTGCCGATTGATCGCTACCAGGACGACGGGTACTACAGAAATTCCAACAACTACCGGAATTACGATATTTCCCCTTCGCGAGGGTATTTTTATCCCGATCACTTCCGGACTGAGCGAGACTACTTTGTCCGGGGGCCCAACGACCCGGTCGCACCTGACCGCTACCGAATCGACGATTATGACATGTATCGCAATAGACCGACGCCCAAACCCAAGAGAATTATTTATTACGCGACGCTACCGGAAATTGTTCGCAAGCCTGTCGACCTGCGAACCTACCCCCGACCGTATGACAACATTGGAAGGACCTCAGGAAGCGCTGCGATGAATCGTGACGGACCCTACAAGCGGGTTCCTCCCGTCGACTCGTCTTATCGCTACAAACATTATGCCTACGGTGGATACAACGCAAATTACGATGATTATATCCGTCGGCCGAGCTATCAGGACCGTTTTTACAGCCCTTATGACCGGCTTGAAGAGGATCGCTATCGGGAACAGGACCTAGATCACGCTAGCTTCAAGCAAGCCTCGCGCAGCGACGACACAGCAGGGAGTGATGCTGGGGTTGAGACGCTCAGTGCCCGGCCCGAAACGGAGAAAACCCCCTGGCCAATTCACGTTGGCACGGAAATTAATATTAAAGACAATCAGCGAGTTTCGGGGAGAAAAATTTATGGACAACAGGAATTTGATCGGTTCCGACTGAAACGAGTTGATCACGAGGAAAATCGAGAAATGCCCGAGGGCAGTCATGAAGAGCGGATTTAATTTATCATTAGCAATGTAGTTTTATGAGTAGGGGAATGTCTGTGGACCGGTAGAACAATTGGTGGGTGGTGGGGTTAATTTAAATTATTTTTGAATGATCCATAATTTTTTAGATGAGAATTTTTTTTTCGAGGACGATTTTATGTGTGCTCTGTATACTTTTATATGTTGTATTCCGAATGATGCTTTACTTGGTCAAAGTCACTACATTTACTGTTGTTATTTTATTGAATGAAAAAAATGGAAAAAAATATCTTGCATACTGTTTTAAACGGTAGTGTAATAGATAATGCACGTTTCTACTTATTATATTGATTTTTTCTATGTGATATCATATACCAAATTAATCAGAAAAGTTTAATTATGTGAATTTATTAATGGTTCAATTATTTACATAGAAAAAAAAATTAAAATGACATAATTAAATGTACTTGTGTTTGAATGTTAGAAAATTTTCATTTTCAGCAAGAAAAATAGCTACAAGAGTCTTTAGAGAATTTTGTTCTCATTTATTATAAATTTAAATTTATAACGTTTAAAGTTTATTTTTTAGTGACTGTCGATAAGATAGATATTTTTTCCAACAAAAGAGTCGATCTTGGCGTTTTCTGTTGTAAAGAGCTGTGCGCACACAAAGTACTGCCTTATCGATTACATATCAAGTCCGTCAGCTTGCGTACTCTACAGGAGTATTTTAGAACTTTTAATGCATCGCGATCCTTTCGGCATTTTAATTTTTTTTCTTCTTCCGTCGCAAAGAACCTTTTCTTCTCACGAAGAAATTGTATGTTTTTTTACTCTACACGCACCGCGATGACCAATTGAACGATCGGATTTTTACAGAATTACCTGTGGCTTGTTTAAAAATAATGAAAAAAAAAAAAAAGGATAAATGGCGGAACAGAGTGCAGCAGGGAGCATTATCGCGGGCCATATGGAATTTTGGCTTCGAAAAATAGTCCAGCGCAGGAAATTGCTAACGACTTAAACGTCGGGGCGGTCCTGGTGTATATACGTCCGCAGGACTTTGGTGATCGATGGCCCTGGCAGTATATAATTTAGAAGGCGTTATGTGTGTATCGAAACTTGATGTAGGTGTTGGGCTTGCAGTATGACGGTATTTTCAAGCGTTTAGTCCCACAATTGTTCACATGACTATGTTATTGTGTGTGAGCTTGTGATCGCGGTTTTCTCTCTATTATATATAGACTTCCTCGCAAAGAATGAAAAAAATCACTCGGTATTACTCGCGAAATTATGTGCGATCGTGAGGAGATCGACACGGTTCAAATTATTCACGAGCTCGTAAATCGCGCGCGATTTTTATAGTCCACGGTCGAGTTGGTGATCTCGTTGGGCAACGTAGAATTATTCTTTATAATAGAAGACAGAGGATAGGATAGTCGTTGAGGGCGATTAGTCTGCCCAATGGATAATATTCCTCCCCTTTTGCTTGCTACAATGCACCCTGAGGCCAACGTCGGGACGCTCGTCATGATAAATGACCAAATTCTCTCTCTGGTGTATGGGTTTTATATATACCTTTGTGCCATATATAGTTTTTAAACCAAGCCGCGGCTTTCTCTCTCGCTCTCGAAGGTCGATGCTACAATTTTGTTGTAAATCATTGTAAACGTTGACGTAAACGCAGGGTAATTAGATACACTCGTATATATATATACAAGGGCCGCCGCCGTGTGCGTCGAAATGCCTTACTTTGTCCTCGACATCTTCTTTGTTTCACGCTGCAATTAATTGATTGCAAAAAATTCAAGATAACTAATGTCAGTTAACCTTTATGTCTCCTCTTCTTGTCTGTATGCACAGAATTGTATATCTGTTTGTATATTTATTGCAAGATGTTTTTTAAAAAAAAAAAAAAACATTTTAAATTGAATTTTTAATCATTTCTCTCCTGTTAAAAAATTTTTTAACACTACATTAATGCACTTAGACGGTGTATTAATGCTGTTTTAATGTAAAAATGACATGTAGTGTAATTTTTTAATTTGCGCAAGTTTATTGCTAAATCCTTTTAGCCATCTAATATAGGGTTTATTATTTTATCAGTGATTTAAAAGGCGCCCGGTGTGATATTAAAATCTCTAATCACTGAAAACAACGTATATAATACGCGCGACCCTTCTTTATACCGCGTCCGCGATATTTGCACGGAGAGAGAGTTCAGTCACTCCCCAGTACGTCGCCAAGTTTTAATGGGTCTATCTTCAGCGCAGGCACTTTTTCTTCACTCGCCCCATCAGGCGCGAAGACGTGTCCGTGGTATAGAGTGTGTATATAGGTATATATATAATGTTCATGTCCTCGGGGACGTTCTCGTTAACCCTCTGCACCTCTATTTTCATCAGGATTTTTTTTTTATTTCCTCGTCTTAATACACAACTGTATATACAGCAGTGTAAAATTTTTATTATCATAAAATTACTTGATGACTCTTTTTCTTCAGTTTAATGCAAGTATTTTAGTGATGTAGATGTGTGTGTATATTAGGGTGGCGTTGCGTTCCCCCAAAAAGGATTTTTTTTCCGTGGGGATCTCTGCGCCTTTATGGAATTTTTCTCTTCTCTCATGAAGGCACTCGGTGTTGTGATAAGTGAACACCTATAATTTAGTAACTTACCGGGACAACGTGCCGTTCGGCTTAATGGAAAAATACGTTCCGGGTAATTTTAATGCACAGGTTCATTGGACTCTTCCTCAATGAGAGTGTATGATGCGCGCAGACACTTTCAATGCAGTGAATTTTAAATTTTCATAATACTATTTTCTTATTCATTAATTTTTTTTTTTCTATAAGCTATCATTTATTTTTCGAGTAATTCAAGCAGTTTAACAAATTATAAAAGAGGACCGTGCAAGGATGGCATATACTGTTGAAATGTGTTTTAGTGGACTTTAGACGAGGATTATAAAAATATTTTGCGACAGTATGGGCTTGTTATATGTGCTGTTCGATTACCAGCTCCGCGCAAGCTCCACGGATGGGCTATACGCGTACAGTAATCTCTGATGATGGTGCGGAGTCTCTCGCGCTATAAGCGAGTAACAAGCCGCGTACTCGCGTGGACGTAAAGATGTCTCGGCAGTCGGCGTTGGTTATATCTTCATTATAAAACCTGGGCCGAAGGAGAAGAGAGTTACGTACTGAGCAGCGTGCGGCGCGCGCTAACGAAATTATGCGCGGCCCGGAGGTATCATTGCCTTCGGGTCATGCCACGCGAATAATTGGCTTGCTAGTCCGTGTATAATGCGTACACGCTCTTTCTATATTTATTGTTTTATCGGTTTATTTATTTTTTCATACATGAATTATCTCATTTTTCTTTAACCTATAGACACAAACAACAAAATTCGTATGCATATATTTATTGGAGATTATAGAATATGATGTCTTTTATGCAGAAAAATATTATTATAACCAAGAATATTTCTGCTCAGTGTATAGGGTGTATATGATTATACTGTGGGCACCCTTTATGAGAGCAGGGTGCAGAAACAAGGTGAATTTTGTCACATCTGAAAAAAAATAACAAATGTGACGGAAGATATACGTTTTTCTTACGAAGTGGAATGTATAAATGCTTCCGGCGAATATCTGCCCCGACAGGAGGGATTCTTGAGGCGACTTCCGGTTGCAAGGCGAGCTAGTGTCCCTAATTACCGTGTCGGTTCATGAATACGATTGCTGCGCGCGGCCACACCGCGCACGGAAGCTAGCGTGGCGTCACTCGGTTGTTACTTGGCTCATGAATTTATGTATCTGCATTCCCAACGCAGTCCCAAGTATTACCTTGTCTCCTCGACCATATACATCTTTGCGCTATACCGCCACTACCACCAAATACAGACATCACGAGAGAGCGAGTGACATATACACACATACCGGGTGCGCGTGGGCCTCAATAATTATTCTTATAAATTGAGAGCGCTGTGTGTGATGCGCGCGCTTCGGTAAACATAGCAAATTCTTCTGCAACTGTCAGAGAAGAGATTCTAAATGTGGCCATTGTCCCCCTGATGCTCGGAAACATTCCGCGTCGATTGCACGCCGGTCCCCCGCTTGGACACAAAGGGAAACACCGTCGCGATTTAACATATTAGCGTTAATTAAGGCAATTATGTCTCCACCCGTGAGCATGAGAGTGTGTCCGTTGACTCGAACTTCATCCATATTCAGAAGTTACTTCCGAGGGTATAAGGCGTTGCACGAAACCTCGAGCAACTCATCGCCATATGGAAAATAACGTCCCTGATGTGTAATTTCACTTTCGGTTAACGGATTAATTTTGTTGACAAACAAATTTATTTTGTTTTTCACAATTTATTATGTACATCGTAACTGGGTCAGTTGCTGACCAATTAATAACCACTGGAACTTAAATTGACAGACTAAAAATAATACGGCTCTTTGAGATAATAAAAAAAATACCATTTGATTGCCAATTCTTCATCATCAGTTGATGACCGACTCAAGTTCACCCAACCTCAAACACTCGTTTATACTTGCGTTAAAACAAACAAAATTCACTCTATATTATTCCTATAGAGTGTTTCTACGTTAATTATCGATTAGTTGGATATCTTCAATGCCTAAAAATTAAAAACTTTTTTTTCCACACAGTTTATCAATAGTATTTGAGGCTTTAACACCAAAAATTCATTTAAATCGGTCATCAACTGGTACATTTACCGTCCTAGGGGGATAAAAATACAAAAAAATCTGCAAATAAATTTCAGATGTAAATTAAAAATTTTTGGAATAAATTTTTTCCCGGGAATTTCGATCTGAGAGTTGAATTTATGTCGTAGGGCCGCGGCGCACACAAGGTGAGGGATCGAACAGGGGTGGAATAAGTTGGGTGGATATATATGTATATAGGGTAGAGACGGAAGGAGAACTGTGGATCCTCGACGGATGGACGAGGCGAGCAGAGCGGACGTGTCCGGGGGTGGCTGGGAGGGCAAGGGTGCAGGAGGCAAGGAGTCTCGCTGCTGCAGCTATGACCAATGGTAGAGCTGAGGACAGATGCCGCGCCGCGCGCCTCTTCAGTATCGATCTTCCGGACTCCTCCGAGCATATATATATAGTTTTTGCGGGGTCAACATCAGCTTTCGGGTCCTCTCGCTTGCAGCGAATCTTCGTCTCCGCGCGCGCTTTTTTCTCCTGTCTGTCTGTGATGCCCTGATGCTTTCATACCCTCCCACCGTCGTCGTCTCTCTCTCTGCAGATTCATCTTTCAGGTCCCGAGAGACCAAAAGTCTATACACGCGTCTGTGCGCTTTATAAGGCATGGCTGTAACGAGAAAATTTTTATGCTGCTTATTTTATCTATTCGTTGTATCAATTGATCTCTCAGTCGCTTATATTCTAAATTTTCATGTAAAAGAAACTCTACTTTTCTCTTACTCTCTATTTCATCATGAAAATAAATTATAAAAAATTTCTTCGGGTGCCCAGCAGTTGCAGGTGAATATTCGGACATTTTTCTCTCAGTTGAAGTCGCGACTGCGCGACCGTGTCACCGGCGTGCAACGCGACACTCGACAGTTGGACCACCCGATGTATAGGGGGTGTCGCGCGCACCGGTGGTGACATCAAAGTAAGCTGGACATGCGTAATCCAGCGGCCTATCGGTGCGGGGGTTATTAAAATTTTCAAGCCAATGAGAGTTCGGCCGGAGTTCCTCCTCTGATGTCGTTGAGGGTTGTCGCATCGCGATTGGCGACAGAGTCCTCTCGAGGACTGTCGCGCGCGCGAGGGTGCCTTCTCACCGGCGTGATATAATATATACGTGCGCAACTGGAGATGTGTGTATAGGATATGATTTTATGACTGTGGACTCGTAGCAGGGTCCCTCTCGCGCTGAGTGGCGGTTCTCGTTGGCAGTTGTTACGTTGGACCGTCTGCGATGGCATCCTTCTCTCGTGCGTATCCGCCCACTCCATTATCCCGGCGATGATGAGTGCGCGGGCGTGTATATGCGGGACCCTCTTCTCTCGTAACATCAGCGTTAGGGATTACACACTCTTACAGATTTTAACAGTGTGCAGAGAGGACGAATTTGCTCTTTCTAACCGGCTTCGATATCTGCCCACGTGGTCTAATGGGCAAAATGATTTGCGAGCCGCAAAACGTGAAGAAAAAAATAAATTGCCTCGTGCACTGCACGTTGACGAGTTGACTGTTTATTATATTCGAGTGTGTGATGCAGTACACACACACACCACACACACACACACACACACACATGTTTTATATCCGCTAAAATTTCAATGGAGCTTCTGAAGTGATTTATAAAAAATCACCCTCTGACTGCGCACTATGTCGTAAAAATTGTACTTTATGCAACCAAGTACACTCTTTCTGACTGTTCAATAGCTCAAAATTGCAGGGTGAATTTTTTTGCTTTTGTCCGCGGTCGGTAATGTCGTGTCAATAATTGGATTTCAGTTGATTTTAATTTTTAGTTAACAAAAAAATTATACGATGAAAAGATGATGGGAAAAATTATAGAAAATGTAAAGTACTATAGCACGCTCGCTTCACTGGGTGAGATACTTATTCTATAGATTTTTTTTTTGCAACTGTTAGTTGAAAACGAAGGGTGTTGCTGATTTTTTAGGGTGTTTCTTAGACTGTTAAGTAGCTATAGAAGAAATATCATCTCTATCCGAAGAATTTAACACCATGTTACATGACTATTTTCCATGAATTTGGCATTTAGAGGGTGTTGGATGGTCTTAAAAATGACGCTATGGGGTCGTAGATTTTTTTAAGTACTTTTGGGACTCTAAACTAATTGCAGAACAAATTCAACACTATTATTCCATGACTATTTTGCCGAAATAATGTTCTATTTTCACCTAAATTTTGTCTTAGCCCTTAAAATTCGATCGATGACATTTTTTTTAATCATTCGTAGTCGTTGTCTTTCGTTGTTTTACGAATGGATTTTTTTTTATTAATGAGGCGAGGCTGATATAAAATAAATAATTTCAAAAAAAAAAAAAACGAGCAGTAGGAATGCAAAGAACGCGGGATTATTTTTTGAATATTACATTTGTGACTTGACTGCAAGCGAACTGGGGAGGCTCTCAAGACACTTCTAATTTCCTCCGGGAAACACATGCCAGAGTCACGTTTGCAAAAACGTGTGAATTATTTACCTGGCGTGGATTTTCATTTCTTTCTATGTGTACCCATCAAACTCTCAAAAAAAAACATTTCACATCTGGATGGGGGATATAAGGAACATGGTGGTATTTTAATTTTCAAGACAATTTTCGTTGGTCGGTAAAGTAGACGACAGTCTGATCTAATACAATGCTTTACTACTTGTACATATACTTTTGTGCCTCAGGTTCGTTGCATGTGTATATATATATATATATGGATACGTATGATGAATTGCCGAGAGTAAAAGAAAGAGAGAGGGAAAAATGAGAAGTTCGTCCTGAGGGAGCACTTCTCAACGTGGCAGCGAATTTCATTAGTGTGCTCCTTTACATTCTCCCCTGGCTCGTCAAAAAATCGCCGACGTAAGCACTTAAAATATATCCTCTACCACTCTTTTCATCATCTCGCCACTTGTGCCGCGCGCGGTGACCTGCACTCGGCTCATATCTCTATATATATCATACGTTCTGAAAAAAAAAAAATTTTTTTAAACCTGTTCACCTCACGCAACAATTCATTGTATCGAAAACAAGATCTTATTACGTAAAAAATATTTCCTGATCTTCATTGCATGATATTTTTAACTTGAAATTTTTTTTATATTCAAATTTTTGCAAAAATGAATTTTTTTTTTAATTTTTCAGTTCGTTTTTATTAATTCATTATATATTTAATAGAAAATGTAGAAAAAAATATATCACTATATAAAATTGTCGTTTTGGCGAAGAATATTAAAGACGATCGTTTTTCCTCCCCTCGCAATAACGCGCCGCTTCGCGTGTATTTATTATAGGATACACGACATAATAAGCGTTATACCCTAAAACATACATTGTGAAGGTAGGTTTATCGACTGTGAAGGATAAAATTATGAAAAAATTATTTTTTTGTCTTGAAATATGATTTTTTTTTAGTCTGATTATGATTAGTTCTGTAGGGAATATTAATTTTTTAGTCTGACTAAAATTTAGTTTACCGCATGCGTACGCCAGATGTAGTGAGAGTCATCGGTCTGACCCATCACGTCTGATGGGGCTTTTTCTACTGCAGCGTGAGCGCGCGTGACGTTTCCCGTTATTGCATCAACTCTGCAAGTGTTTTCGCAGGGCTTGCGCGCAGGAAGGAAATATTTTTCTCTTGATAACAGACTGTCCACACGAATAATATATGTAGGTGAGGGAAAAAAGGGGGAAAAAAGTGTTGCACTGCGCGCACATATAGCTTAGATAGTCTTATTTTATATTTACGATATAATTGAGTTATATTGAAAAGTGAGATAAATGTAAAGACGTCCAGCTGGGTTTTTGAATTGAGCCGTGCTTTATATTCTCTTGCTTGCATATAATTTTCAAACTCGATAAAACACTCATAGGCATACAAATAGGTTTTGTGCAGTGTGTTAATAAATAATTGAAGGCCGGTAAAAAGCTTTATATATGTATATTTTATTTGTGTGCAGATATGAGAGTGAGCGCGTTTAAAAAATTTTGCCTGCAGGATTTTTTTTACCCTCTGATGACTGATGCCAGGTGTCGAGAGATCGAGAATCCATTTCGTAAATTGTTTGATGCCTGTCGTCTGGCTCAAAATTACATGGGCGATGGAAAAAAATCTAGAAAGGACGTCTAGGATGGGCTGTACGATCGCTACCGCGTCGAGATTTATCCACGTGTAATCACAGGGTCGGTCTGAGGATTGTTATTGGCGAATTTTAATGTAAAAGAAGATCGAGAATCAGGGAGATATAGGGGGTGCTATTATTTTTGCGGCTTTACGCTTGTCCGAGCAAATTAGCGGTTCGCCCCGCGCACGGGCCAACCCCGGAATCCATCTGTCATATACATCACCCCTCGTGTTTTGTCTGAAAATTCATATACCAACGTTTTTGCTAAGAATTTTATTTGCCGACATTCAAATCTATAAGTCACATTGTTTAATTTATAATTAAAAAACAAAATATATTTTATTGTCGTTGGAGGAACAAAAATTTCTGGAAAAAAAATCATTTGTCATTTTTTTTTCAAGGGAAGAAAAATGTTTTTCTTGATGTTCTATAAGTATTTCTAAAAGATTTAGAAAATGATATGGTTTTAATGTGCGGAAAATGTTGGAAAATTGTGATAAATGTGATAATTTTCAGTTTTACCATTAGTATATATAATTAAAAAAAATTTTTAAGGGTGTACATATTTAAGAAACATGCGTGGATATCTCTTTCTACCCTGAAGATCCTAGAGACGATTTGCAGTGGACTGAGAGAATTGAATTTTGAATTCTCATCAACATGATTATTGTCTCGCTCTATTCCACCACCTTAATTACATAGTGCAGGGTCGCTGATAATGGCCACCTTCGAAATGCCATAACGACCGCGCACGTCATCGTGATTTATGTCCGGGAAATGGGACGGTGCCTTCGAGGCTAAACTGTCTGCCTCTCACAGAAAACGGTCATACATAGTGGATTCATTAAAAGCCTTTTTTTTACAACCAACCTCACGAATATTCCTCCAGAATCTGAAAATTCATTCACTCCGCCAAATCTCAAACGTATACAGTCAGTAACGAAAGAGTTTATATCATTTATTTTTGTTGATAGTGTAAAAATTATAGAAAAATCTCAAGAAATAATTCTTCAATGTTTTTATGGTTAAAAGAATTTTCTCGCAGTGATGTTTTATGCATTATTCCTTAGCCCCGCCGTATTTAGAACTCCTTGACAATTATCTTTCCGGTGGCTAAAGAAGCATGTAATATTCATGTAGGCCTGCAGGGTATTATATCTATACTAGAGACAACTGTACAATTTATATACTGAAACAAAAGTAGAGTACACACCACATGACAACATCAACTGACAATAATATATATTACTGCAGATTTTGCGATTGCTCTCTCCACCGTGACAAATATGAAATGCGAAATTTTACAAAAGAAAAAAAATATTTCTCTTTTAATTTTGATACTAAAATTGGATTTTAGAGATGAGAAAAAATTTTATTTACCACAAAACTAGTTAAATTGAGGTGTTAAAATTTTTTTTGAATGATTGTAAAAATTTAAATGGGCTGTTTAATGCTAAAATATTATCGATATTAAATTCTACGTGTTGGAATTCCATCCCTGACTTGTTATTGATACATGTACACAAGTATAAATATTTTTTTTTGACTTTGATAATCGTTGTATATAAGTAGAGGCGCGAAATGAGTTTGAATTGCTCGGGCATCGTCATGATTTCTCCCTCCATGGCGTTTCTAATATTCCTTATGGGTAAATCACGAGCGGCAACACAGTGGGGTGTCCTCCATGTGTTGCACACGCGCGATCGTACCTCATATTCCGAGTGCGCGCGATGCAATTACGCGCAGGGATGCGCACTCTCTACTACTCTTCTGTAGCATGACGTGTCCAAGAATAATATAATACACGCCGCGCGATCATTATGGTATTAATAATCCTGATAATAAGAGCGTGACGGGCGAGAGTTGATGGACACCATCAACTCGAAAAAACGCCGGTGAAAAAAAAAATCTTAATCACTTTATAAGCATAAATAATTTTTTTATCAACTTTACGAGCCTTATTAGTCTTCAAACTGTATACAACAGAGTGTACGAGAAATACCCAGAACATTACAAGATAGTACATGTTATCAAAAAAATTTTTGTTTCTCTTCAAACATTGAATAATTGAGTTGAAAAAACATCAGGGACATATTTTTATAAATAATTTGATACTTTTCTGTATTGGATTATTTATCGGAATTTTTAATTGTTTTTGGGATAATGAGAAAAAATGGGTCATATTTCGGCGACAAAGAAAATTACGGGGCGTAGTGGAGGGAGGGGGGTGATAGTTAGGATATATACGGTACCCCTCGGTAGTCTCGATGACTTATGTGGCTCTGACGCTATCAGCGAAGCCTCGAAGGAGTCTGGCTTGAGCCCCGGACACGCCGCAACTCGTAAATCATTGCAATCCACCCACACGCCTCTCTATTTCGCCCTCGCTCATACCGTCTCTCGTTCGTTTGTACGTTGCTTATTCTCCCTTTCGTTCTATCGTTATTCCGCTGTTACGCCGGCCTCCTCTATTTGTCTCCTGTCTATACTCGAAATAAAATTGTCTCTGCGCGCACGGTAGGGAATGAGGTGATAATACGTTGACAGTGTGAATTTTTTTTTTGTTCAATTAAATTTTTTTCTCAATGCTTTATACATTATATTTTTCTGGTGTAGGTTGGTGTTTAGGAATGTGATTTATTTGCTATTAATTATTTACCTACAGCATTGGCTCTTAATTATTTAATGAGGAACGATTTATTATATAGTTTTATTGATGCGTGACTTTGATATTATCTAGTGAGTTTTTTTCCCACAGATTAAAAAGTAGAAAATATAATCAATTTGAGTAATTAATATTTATTAGACTGATAAATTAATCAGGGGATTAATTGTACTAATAAAAAAAAAATTCTCACTAATTCAGGCGGGAAAAATTTTTTTTTTAGCAGATAAGGAGTCATTTTCGTGAAAAATAGATGAAAATTAATTTTTACCATATTTTTCAATCGCGTTTGAAATTTATAAACAACTCTTGTAAATTAATTTTTCAAATAGTCACAGTATAGTATTACAAATGCAATCAGGTGACACAACAAAAAAAAAAAAAGATGCACACAGCCACAGGACGAGACTGTACATATAGCTAGATAATGATTTCCTGTGCAGGTGTGTTGTATATTTACAGGTTTCTGTCGCGTGGATGCGCCGCGAGGACGAGTAGAGATGTGTTATCGAATGTTTTATTCATAAGCGTTGAACAAAGACTATACGTGTTTTATCGGGAGGACATCTCACCGTTGGATTCGCGGCTTCTACGCAACCGACTTTTGTCTGCATTACGTGTACATGTCGTTCTAAGTATTATGAGATTGCAAAATAACTCTCGTGGTGTAAATATATATTTTTTTTATCCCAAGTGTCCCCGCCGTTGCTGGTGCGCTGTAGTACTGTGAATAAGAAATAAGAGGAATAATTTTTTTTTTCAATAAGCAGACAGAAGCACAGAACCACTTGTAGCAGCAGAACTGCTGCGGAATTGCCCCAATAAAAACTCCGCCTCCGCACCCGTCTCGCTTTTGTATATATATAGATGCCGAGAGGAAAAAAAGCCACTCCACCCGCGATGGCACTAGAAGATAACTGTGAATACGGTAGCTCCATATCTTTTTGTCATTCGTAACACTGCGGGGGTGCTGAGAGACACACGTGACCGCCAGAGTGAATTTTGTGGTTTTTTTTTTACTCGCTGCCTTTTTAAGGATAGATTAATCTATTATCATTTTCATGAACAGAAAAAATCATTTCTAGCTTGAAAAAAATTTTTTCTCATTAAAAAAAGCGTTAAACATGAAAATAATTTATTTTTTTCAAATTTCAAATTCGATTTCTACTTTAGTATTTTGTCAAGAATTCTCTAAAAAAATTAAATGAATTTGAGTTTTTTTTAAAGATTATAATCGCATATTTTATTCGTTTGAAAAAGGTGCGGAAAAATCCGTGAAAAATGACTTTACACAAGTGGCAATGTCGTTCTAGGCGTAAAAAATTATGTAAATATCGCACGGAGGCAAACAATAGCGTACTTATTGACTTAAAAATATTCATTACCGCATTGTGGGTGTAACTGTAGCCTTAACAATGACTCTGAGAGTGTGAAAAAAATTTTTTTCGAGCGATATGGCTGTATGAGATTTTTGCCAGGCATCGTGGGATCCTCGCACGCGGGCTCTGGTGCAAAATGTATCGGAATATTCGGTCCAATCATGGACTAGCAAAGCGAGAGTGGATTTGAATAGAACAACGAGTCATACAGGCAGACATCGTGAGCATAAACAAGGAATGGATACATATCTATTCAGAGCTCGGGTGTATAGCTATAATACAGAACGTGTCCTACGTAGGACACACGTTCGAATTGCAAACGTACTAATTTTTCGTGAGAGACTGAATTGAAATATTCCGCTGTACTGGCTCGCTCGGGTGGTCGCTATACTGTGTGTTCAACGAAATAACACTTTCCTTTATCTCAGAAGGGTGAACACATAATGTGAACACTGTGCTACACGGTCCTATATTGCCGCACGCAACTAATGCCCAATTTATCTCGTCCTAAAATGCGCGAATGCATCAGATTTTCTGCGGCTAGCTTTATACATTTGAGAGGATCTTTTGTAAAAAGCCGGAGTACGAGTGGAAAACACAAATTACTTCTCGCATTCCATGCTGCTCTCAGCGTGCTATACGAGCCAGCACAGACCGGACGTAGAATCTCAAATTTTAATCAAACTTTGCCAACTATGCGTTTGTGGCCACTCTTTCCAGGCTTCTTAATTTTTTTCTTTCTTTGAGGCACACACACACCGTGGGCGCTTTATACCTTTTCTTCTGCGTGTTTTAAAAAATTAAAATATTCATTTTCTGGCGTGGATAACAAATCGACACATGCTTTCTTGTAAATTAAATTATATTAATTCAATTGAAATCATTTTAAAATTAAAATTCTATTAGAATTCAATTTGTTACGGAAAAAATGCAGTGTGTCACATTGTTTTAACGATCTTAAAGACAGAAATGAATTTAGGATGAAAAGTAAGTTAAAATTATCCATGAAACGCGAAAAGTAGCTGTGGAATGAAGAAAATGACACAGGCGGATTATAAATTATTTAATCAAGGAGTCTCACTCGACAGAGTGTGGATACTATGGGTAAGAGAAAAAATATTTGGGCCATTACAAGACGCGAAGAAGGGAAGTAGTGAGAGCGCGCGGGTGAGCGAGCGAGCGAGCGAACAAACATCAACAACGGGCGCAGATAGAGGGTGTCGAGGTGGAGGGTGGCTCCAGGCAGTAATAAGAACGACGGCATAGTTTTAACTTCTCTTTTATGTCGGCATTTTCCACGGCGTTGCTTTGTGCGAACGAAAGCACAAATTGCTGGGCGCTCGCCTACAGGGAGACATTGAGACACAGGAAGAAGAAGAAGAAGAGCAACATGAACAACTTTCAACCTCACCCTCTCTCGTTCGCTCTTTTCTTTCGTGTTCTCTACTCTCGTGCTGTTTTGCATGGCAGCGAGAGATGAGCGACCCTAGTCTGTACGAGTTGCCACGTTTATTTTGCTCCCTGAAACCCTTTTCTTAGTCAAAACTTTGTCCCTGCAACTTTTGGGTATATAGCAGATTGATTTACAAATTGCGTGGGAATTTTTTTCAACGATCATCATTTGTTTAATTGTCAAAACTTATTTTTAATATATGTTAGAACATGAAGATAAATCTCTTAGACTATGGATAGGGGATATATGGATTTTCTGGGTGAACAATATTTGTACAATTGCTTAAAGCAATTTTATTTGGTGTCAGGGACCGCACTCAATTAATTATTGTCGATTTTCAAATATACTCGTGCGGGCGATGTGTATACTATCATATGGGACTTCCGGCGTGTTAAAACACAGGTTAAATCGGCAGCCAACTCGTATTCGACCATGGTATATATCCGAGTTTATACGATTGTATCCCGGGTTATCGAGATATAAATCCGCTTGTGGACGCTAATGGTCTTCTCGATTTGCGATAAGTTGCGCATGAGCATTCACCTGTGCAGTATTCAGTAAAAATGATGAGAAAGCAATTTTTTTTGTTGTTGAAAAAAAAAAAAATTAATTCATATCCATTGGTCGCGAGTGTATGACATTTAATTAAGAATGTAATCAGGCAATTAAAAATGTATATTAATCTCAGCGGAGCTTTCATATTGCCCTGTACAAAGGAGCTTCCAACTAATCTCCCTCATATCTTCAGCAACTTTTACATCTTCCATTTCATTCGCGTGTTCATTCGCCCAGGGGCTGCTTGCCATTGGACCGCGAGCTGGAGAATTCTTTTTTTAATCGTTTGATAATCTTGTTTGAACCTGTCGTATAGACCCTGAGGCACTGTTTGCCCGGATTATCAACGCAGTCTTTGAGATATTTGTCGATGTTTCGGAGATGAAACGAGCCAGATGGCTTAGGTATATTGCTCACTATGCAAAGGACATCGTCGGGAATATGTGATTTTATTTATTTTTTGTTTTTTTCAACTCGGTAAAACAGTTTCTCATGCTGGACATCCCTTTGCCTATCGCCACATCGCTTCAGACTCGGCGCCGCGTGTCACTCGCGCTTCTGCGCGACTTGATCGCAGATTAGAAACTGCCCCGGCTTCCGGAGAAATGTTTTGACAAACCGCGCATCACGTACAAAAGTCTCCCTCTGTTTTAACCCATTTTTTCTCGTTTACAACTCATAAATACCGACAAATCTCATTATTTTACGCAATTTTTTATCTTGAAAAAATTTTTTTTTCTTCTCGACAATTTTTTTTTAAATGAATTAGTATTATATTATTTATTTTTATTAATTAATTTTGTAGTTTCTTTGTGTCGACAATCTTGAGTAAACTTTCATGGCGAAAAAAAAAAATCACGACCATCAGTCGAGTGTGTGCATTTCGCATATAAGCGCACGGAGCTTTTTAATTAAATGCAAAGGGCGGGTGGCTGTGGGGAGGACGAGGATGACGACCCAGGCACCCCAGTGGCCCGGAGAGTTCAAAGCCGCGTCCGTTGGAGAAGTCAATATCAAATACCTTCGAGCCAGACGCTGAGTACAGTATAACATAGTGCATACACTCGCTTCCGGATTGCTCGGGCTTGAATATTCACGTGAAAATAAGACAATTACTCTCCTATTCACATTTAATCAAGCATCTCTGAGTTCTAAACACATTTTTCGACCCACATAATGAGGATATTTTTATTATTTTAGCAGTCGAAAATTTTATAAATCATTAAAATCTTGATTTTAAATGTTTTTTTGTCGATTTTACTGGAGATAGAGTATGAAATTGGCGTTTATAAGATTTGTTAGCTATAAATTTTCTCGGTGTTTTTAAAAGCCTGTGAGGCAATCCGTCGCGAGATGCAATTTGCGATTATACACGAGAGATGTTCCAATTTTTTAAAATGTTTTGTTTCGTTTTAGCGCACAGCGTGACGACGCGAGGTGTTGCCGGGCGATAACGTTAACGCCTTGGTGATAACTGGTTATACGGTAATGACTGTGCGACACGGAATGACTCTCGCCTCGTTTCACGATTATCTGATTTCCACGATTACTCCAATTACCCGGGCAAAACACCCGCGTGAGTTTGCGCGCGATTTAAAATAAAAATAATCCCCCCGTGTGTGTTTCTCTTCCGCGATAAAATATATCGATATCGTGGTCGCGGCGTCGATAGCTGCAGAAGTAGTTGTAGTGTACCTGCTGATGTTGTGTATTAGAGAGGCCCCGGGACGCTGCGCGAGGATTCGTGTGAAATAAATCGCCGGTCGCGTGCGCGTGTAATTGGCTCGAGAACCGATGACTGTCGCTGCTCTCGATATACATCGTCTTTTTCACTGTGAAAAAGCCCTTGACTCTTC
Organism: Macrocentrus cingulum; assembly: GCA_002156465.1. Classification (NCBI taxonomy): domain Eukaryota; kingdom Metazoa; phylum Arthropoda; class Insecta; order Hymenoptera; family Braconidae; genus Macrocentrus; species Macrocentrus cingulum. The sequence continues at coordinate 34,946 of MVJL01004858.1, forward strand.
TTTGCTATTGTACAAAAAATTAGATTATTATACAATTATCGATTCTTACCTGGAGAAAAGATTTTTTATCACGTGATATTCTATAGCAATTGTTTTTTATTTGTGCATTTTAATTTATTTAATAAAATATTAAAATTTTTGAATGACATTTTAGGCAGCATAACAACCATTATGATAAATTGAGAATGCCTCAAATTTTTGTTAGAGTTCCAACTATTTATGATAATTTTATGAAATCTGCACAATTCGACGCAGAATTTTATGTAGTGTCGATAAAGTTATTTTTTTTGGAAAAATGGATTACTTAATACCTATACAAAATTTAAGATGAAAATAATTATATACCAATGAATCTAATGAACGCGCTTTTTATTTAAACGTCATTTGTTTAGGTGTTTTTTTTTTTAATTTAATTAAAAATCGCGTTGAACATGAGCATTATAGTCTTAGAAATTATGAAATATAGTGTTAAATGTTTTGCTTTAGGATAATATTCTTTCTAGAGTTATAGTTTAGAGTCTGAAAAATAGTCCAAAAAATTTGCAACCCCTTGGCGTCATTTTAAAGACCATCGCGCACCCTCTTAACCCCAAATTTATGGGAAATAGTCATGTAATATAGTGTTAAATGTTTGGCTTCACGATTTTATTTTTTCGACAATTAGTTTAGAGTCTGAAAAACACCCCGGAAATTTGCTACCCCCCTGGCGTCGTTTTAAAGACCATTGCACACCCCCAAATCTCATATTTATACGAAATAATTATGAAATAAAGTGTTGAATGTTTTGGTGTCGAATGAAAACATGATTTGATGAGTTTTCTCAATTCTGAGAAAAAAATTTCTACTAAACGCTCTACACACACTCAAGTACAGATAATCTTATACACATGTTTTATTTTATATATATGATTACTTTGGCGTCAAGACTCATATACAGAGAAAATATTGCAGGATATATACTGAGAGGATAGAAATCCATGTATAATTCATGTCAATAATTCGTGCTCATTGTTTTTTAAAATGTGTAGCGTCCGTTATAAGTGCGCGGAAACGAGCTTCACGGGTGTTGCATGCATGCGTATGGGATTTCTGCATTTACACAAAGTGTCGCCAAGACGCATCGCGTGCCAGAGTCGGCGTGATATCGCGCAAAAAGCACGCGGTAAAGTCGAGCGCGACGACCTATAGAATTTATGCTGGACTAACGAGTACGCGGATTCCAGAATGATGGCGACAAATGGCACACACGGTATACACACCAGATGCGCGATCTTTGTCCGCGTATACTCTTTAACATCAGGCCTACAAATGTGACGTTGAAAAATCCATTTATCGCCTGAACAAATTGTCGATCATCAGCTGCGGTGTGCAAAACACTCGGATGGCGCGCGCGCGGGTGAAATAAATTTTCAGCGAGGACATTGACCATTTTACGCGACGTGTGAAAGTTCCAACGACCTCTCGCGGACGCTATACACGGGGCGAAAACGCGGAATCTAATCTGATGGAGCCTGGGTCCACCTAATGGGCAAGCCGTGTCCGCTGGGACACGCACCTCCAGACTCCTGCCGTGTTTGTGTTGTTCGTATATCGGTGACGATATCGTGTAATGTCTTTTATTCAATTACCGGTGAACAAAAATTCTTGAAAAAATTTTTTTTTCGCCAAATACAAAATATATATAAAATATATATATTTTTTGTCGCTTTATTTTTAATTTTTTGAGACTAAGCGGCATCGTTGCGATTTTTATTGACCGCGTTTGAGGATAAAGGATCGAGTGTGCATGGTTGCGGAAGAGTAAAACTTGTAACGCACGACAGTGGACGATAAGGGAGCATCTTGCGTCCGATAAGATTAAATGACGGTAGGGGGAATAAGGAATGTTCTGTGAATAACCTCGGCGACGCTATACTGCATATATGCAAGTGAATATTAAGTATATTTGTCGTTGTCGATTAATTGATGGTTACTCCATAAGCTTAAACCTTTTTTATACAATAAATTTGGATATCCGATTTATAAAAAATAATAACGAAGTTTAATTCAATTTTTGTTAGTGATTATAGATTCTATTAAAAATTTTAAACTCGGAAAATTCTGATAATTTTTGAAGATATGGAGCATTTTCTTAATGATACAATCTGTTATAACGATATCTCAATTTCCGAGCAACTTCAATCAATGTCTGTCAGAGTGGCCATTCCAGAGTATTTTTCACCGTCATTTTGACTTTGATTTAATTGAGGCGTAGCATAATTACAGCGTTTGCGACGTCGGGGCGATGAAATAATGAATAAAAAAAAAATTACGGAGGAAAGAGGTAAATGTCGGAGCCTTTTTTCCCTGCCGGTGTGTATAGTCATTACTTTATTAAATCAAATGGGATAATTCCAGTGTGACAAATTGGGAGCAACGCACGCAAACATGACGCGTGCGTGGGACAAGTGTGTATGAGTTGCAAGTACCTCATCCGCGAGAATATGCGTAATGGAAAAATTCATGAATATTCATGATATAGTGCGGGATGACGCCGTGCAACGGTGCAACGCGGCGGCGATCTGGCGAAAAAATTTTCACGTCTTTTCGATGATGACTTTAGAAAGGCTCGAATGCCGGCTGTATATATTTAAATATCAACTTTATTGGTTTTGACGGTGGTCGGGGACGTGCTGAGGTAATTGAACGGTGTCTCCGCATAGACGTCGATGTAGTTATACGACTTGGAGACGCAGAGAGCGAAAGGCTAAGCTCCCGCGTCCATGCGACAGCTCGTGGGAAAATGAACCGTCGCCTTCTGTGAAAATAAAACCATTTAAAAATTCAGTTAATGGCTCACTGATGTGTCTCCATCGACTGATTGATGAATCGTTTCCATTAATGATCATTATAAATACACGCGAGTTGCGCGATACACATTTGCGTCATGAAAATTCATAGCACACTGTATAAATAGCTGCAGAAAATTTTTCAACAATTTTTTTTACCGATCGCGTCGATGAAAAAAATTGATTTGAAAGTGAAAAATAATTTTTTAATCTTTCTTTAAGTTATAGGAAAATTGAGGATATCGAGTGATTAAATAAATGTCGTATCAATGATGACAAGAACAAACAAACACGAAGCTTGTTTACTCTTGGGAATTTTTTTCTTTGGTAAATTTTTTCTCATGATATATGAGATTGGTTAAATTTGAATAATTCGAATAAACGATCGTGGCCCAGGGCTCAGGGCGGTTTTTTCGAGCGGATATCAAGAGAGTGTAATGTGTGAATTATGCGGTGTAATTCAGCGATTGAACGTCATCGGCGCGCGAGCCTTGCGGACAAGAATGAGAGTATAGGAGCAACACACAGCCCTCAGGGCTTATATTGAGTATCGGCGTTATCTTACCACCCTTAATGAGACATCTTTGCTTTATCATTTGTCGGTTACCTCCGGCAACACTCCCGGATGACTTTCAACTTTGCCTTCGTCATTACTACCGATTACTCCTAATATGACAGGTTAATCGACCGCATTTTTGTCCTATTATTTCGTTGTCAAACGTGTAAACCAATGTTTTTTCGCTCAAAGTGCTGAAAATAAAATCAAATTTATACATTTTAATGTATGATTATAGAGGCAAATATCGTCTGATTGCACTTTTATAATTTGTTCTCACCGTTAAATTAGGTGTCATTTATATAGCAGGGATAAAATATAATCAGGAATAAAATAAAATAAGATTTCTTTCCAATATATACAGTACTTATAGTCTATATAACGGAATTTCAAGATAATAACATAACACGACTCGGTCTAGAAAATACATACAAACAATTATATTCTCCATCTTGATAATTTCAAGTTTATTAAAATGCACTACATGCAAAGAATGCAGTATAAGCACACGATCGCGCACAATATTGTATCACAAGTGCTGCGCCATTTCTATATTCTACATATGCAACAGAAGAAGCTAAACGCATATGTTCACGTACTATAACGATCGTAATTGCTGAAATGAACTGTGCTCTCACACAGCGCATGCGAGAGTTTCTCTCGCAGACAGGCATTACCTATTTTTTTCTTTTTCATTCCCTCTTCTTTCACCCAAGATTGCTAACTTGCCGCCGATGCCGGTGCAATAATGTGCGACGCGCCTGATTGAAGCGAGGTCCATTGTTCTGATGCTTGCGCGATCCTCCCCTCAGTATCGATCTAGATGCCGCAGGAGGAGGAGTAGAATCTTATTGCGTTGGGTGGTGCGGAAGCGCGACGCTTTAGCCATCGGGTCAAAGCGCCAGTCGCAATAATTACTGCGAGGCATCCGCAAGGCGACTCGCGGATGCACGTGGCCACCCGCAGTGAGCTTTATTCGCTGTTCTGGCCGCATCGCTCAGAAATAAATAATAATATCTATGTATATATATACGTGTGGGTGATATGCTTGCGGGCCATTTGCTCACTTTCTCTCCTGTCCTCTCTGCGCGACATCATATTACATGAGACACACACAGTCCTGACCCAGTTTGCTGGCCTCTCCGCTTCATTGACTTGGCGTGACATTCTCCGAGGAAAATCACCGCGCGTCCATGCCGTGGAGATGCTTAATTGAATGGGACGCTGGAATAAAAACAGCACTTTGTCGAGCCTGCTCGACATACTCAGATTGTCGAGTAGACTATTATCGGTTATTTGAGTTAATGATGCCTCCTGCCGATCTATCGCGTGTCGATATCTAGTTGTGTTCAACATCATGAATATCTATCAATTTTCGCTTGCAATCAGTCAGGTTTTGCGTTTTATTTTCTTGTACACAGAGAAAAACGTGGGGTCTAAATCATGCAATTTTCATATAACAATTTGACATAAAAATACTGAGTAGTTTCAAAATAGAACGTGACGTTTTGCGAACAGTGCGATAAATATAGAAGTATAAACAAAAAAAAAAACATTTTGTTGAAATCTATCAAGCCATAATCCTTATTTGGATATCATTCTATTCAGAATTTATGAGACTGATGATAGCAAAAATTCGCCACAGACCTTCTACACTTCAAAACGATGTATATCATATCTATTTTGCTATCCATGAAGCAATTTTTGTTTAACAAACGTGTTCGATAATTTGTCAACTGCGAAAAAAAGCTATAGAATTTGAATGATGCATAAAAAAAAGTCTTCTTTGTATATATTTAGTTAACTTCCAAAAATATTATGACTATACTATATGACTTCTAGCTGGTTTAGTGATAAAATTATATTTGATAAATTTCAGAAGTCACTTTTCTCTGTGTACGTTACTAGAATCGTTATATTCTCAGAATTTGAAATATTGAATAAAAAAATATTTTTAGGTTGAAATTTATAGAATTTGAGGGTGAAATATGGCATTTGTGATGACATTAAAAGGCATCAGAGAGTGCATGATAAAATTTAAAACATTTCCTTTTTAGATAACAGCGACTTTCTTATTCACCTCGCTCAGTGAGTGGCCACAAAACAAAAAAGGCATTGAGAATGTAGTGCCAGAGTCAACCAATAAGATCGGCAACGATTTCAATTCCTTTATATACCCACGCAATGTTATATAGCCGCACTATCCAGCAATCGCACAGCGATCACTAGATCCAAAGCGGCTCACTTTAGGAGATTAGACATCCAGCTATTGTGTAGCACGTCCAGCGGTCGCCGTTCATCGGTTTGTGTGACGTGTTTCCGGGAATGCCACGAGTATAGAGCACCGTTCTCCCATTGTAACGGCCACTGAGCCCCGAGGCGTTGTTCTCCCTCCAGATCGGACATGCGAATGACCATGCCAAGCGTGCAGATGCCCGGTATGCTTTATGTGCGTATTACACAAACCTACACACCATGTGCATCAGTGATGATGATCCTTGTGTGTTTCCGCGTTGGGTATTACGTGCTCTATAGCCTCGCTCTCGTGATAATCCTGCAGGAGTGACGGAGACAGGCACACGCGTGGGCGCTGCAATGGTACCCAGACAGGTGGATGCTTGCCTCGAGGTGCTACCACCTCGATTCACCCTCTCGCCTCGCCTTGCCGTCAGCCGTGCATCAGCTCGCCGGGATGATGATGGGTGCCCGTCGCATCCCTCGGGTCTCAAGAATTACTCGAGAATTGTTGCCACTCTGGCGCGCAAATTCCCGCTAACTGCATTCAGATTTGTATTATATTAGGCAACAAAACCTTGAAAAAAAAAATATTTTGCATCCAAGTATTATACTCAAATTAGGGATATTTTTTTAATAATTAGAAAACTACTTTTTCCAACCGTTCTGAGATGTTGAAAAAATTCATGAAAATTTCTTTTAAAAAATTCTTCGTAACAAAAAAAGCTTCATAACTGTATTTTGAAAATATATTCGCGAAAGGGAAAAAAAGATGCTCAGCGCGTGGATTGAGCAGATGACCCAACATGAACTAGAATTCTCCATCAAGCTGTTCATCGATTTATTCATTCGGTATAATTTATATACCTCAACCTTACCCATGATTTATGCTGTATCCAAGTATAATTTTCTAGACCTTTTTGATGAGAAGTCGTTCACAGGGAAACAATTAATACCGCTGTGAAATTGACTTTGATATAATAATGTAATGACCTAGCTGTGGGATTATATCTGTGTGGGGATGAGGAAGAAATAGATTTTATTTGAGCGCCCTGCATAGAGATATAAAGGATAATAGAAAGAGAGGAAGTCGACGCGACGATTAACGATCGCTCATCGGGCTTCTCTCCGCTGCAGAAGTAGATCCCTGCCAACACGGATGTGAACCCGCGAGGATTTTATGCGCCGGACATAATAATGAATAGCACAGAGTGCTCTCGACCAGCAAGAGCGAGTTTGTTTGTGCTCTCGCGAGGCCGCAGGAGCTTGGAAGCATGTGCGGTGATTGCCGTAACCATCGGGCACGCCTTCTCCCATCCGCTCGTCGGCCTTTTGCCGTCCTCAGCACACTCTGTGTGCAGCACTTTTCGCCTAATTGTCCCAACGAAATCCGTTGACCGCAGTAGTACATAGTTCACGACGCCACCGCGAGTCGCGCTCACGTTTGCGCGCGCACGCTTATACTGTTTTTTCCATCATGAATTCACTCAGCTTATACCGCTAGGTTTAAAAGATTAATGGGGACAATCGAGGCTTCACGCTTCAAGGGCAGTCACTGTGTGAATCTTCTTATTTTCCATGGCGCCTCGATAATCAGCCACTTAGCATGCTTCCATGGAATGCACTGAACTCGCGGCGACACTCTGCTGCGGCATTGCTATGAAAATTGTTATGTATCCGATCTAGCCAAAGTTTTTTTCATTTTCCAGTTGTCTGTTTTGTATTTTTTTTATTCAAAAGTTGTCTAATTGTTTAAATTTGACTTGATAAAAAACATGATTGTTTTTTTTTTTTTTCTTCGGTGAAGAAAAAAAAAACTAAACGTTAAACTTTTTTTGGGAAAGAGAAAAAAAAATTTCTAAATGATGAAATAATTTCTAATTGATGATGGATCATTAATTTTCTAAATTAATTTATATGATGAGAGGACTAAATAATATGTGAGATAAAAGGTATCGCTAACACACCTGTCCAAAACGGGTTTTGTCCCTTGATTATCTTGCATTATGTAAAATGATTTTTTATCGGCGCTCAGATGGTAATAAACGGTTGTCGGTAACGGTTGACATAATGCAAGGGCTATTACTCAGGGAATTGAGCCTTTTTGCGTTGACGAGAGAGGCATTCTCGCCTTGGGGCAAAACGCGTATACACATCGAAAGAAAGTGCATCTCAGACGTATAACGTCATGCAAGCATGTGTTATATTCTATCGTGCGTGGATGCTTTGACGACGGCTTTAATCTCCTGCTCTATCACTGGTGTGTGCACTCACCGTCATGTAGGTTGTCAATCCCATGCAGTAACGTGTTAATCGCCGGTAAAATAAATACAAGTTTTGCATACGCGGAATTAACGATGATTCCATTGCAAATGATCGATCGCACGAGATTCCTATCGCTATGATCGTCTTTCGTCCACGGGTGAGAATTTTCAAATTATTCCTATCCGCGGCATTAATAAACACACTGATAACAATCAGTTTCGTCGCTAAGATTAATGGCTTATTGAAAGTGAGAATCGGCTGCAATGGCAATTTGTTAATTGTATCTACATATTTAATCGTTCTCAAATCTCAATTATTTTTAATTAGCCTCTTTGAATACTAAATATATATCAGCTCTTTAATATTTAACTTTTTTTTTCGATCTGATGTAAAAAACTTGAGAAACAATGCCTAATTTTTTATCTTTTTTCGCACAATCAAATAATAAATCGTTATTGAAAAATCTGATAATGTTTAGATAAAATGATAATAGATAAAAATCAGGGATTTTTCAATGCAGCAATGTGGTGACGATACGGGTTAAAACGTGCTATTGATATTGTTGATAAATATTGCAAAATGTAGTGAGAGGAAATTTTTAAAAGATTTATAACTACACAAGTACACCTGATGAAACATATATTTATGTGAATCTCATGCATGCACACCGATGGCTTAAATTAAACATTTAGAGAGTCTGACCCTGAAGATCGTTCTTGTGCACATCACGTAAGAGGGCTCTCTCCGCGTAGAAATAGATTGCGCCGCGCTCTTTTACCACCCGACGGGCGATTAAAGTAAGCGACATATGTCACAGCGTTCGCACGCCCTGGCGAACACGCGCACCGCGCCTGCTATACGCTCTGAACATCTCTTTCTCTCTCGGTGATAGTCGTTTCAGGCGACTTTTATGTAATGTGCATGTATACACATCAACTTCAACTTCGTCAGCACCGAAAGAAAAAGCGCAGTTATAAATTTGTCAAACTAGATCCAAAAATACTAAAACAATATTCTTCCAACGTTTAAATTTATTTTTAATTACTTATCCAACTAATCTTTTTCGAATAAGGCTCAAAAAACTTCTTTTTTTTTTACTGTAATTTCGTTTAGATTTATTTTTAGTTGCGTAAAAAAATTACTATTTGGTTGTACTAAACGACGATTAATAGAGCTGTTGAAATTTTTTCTCGAGCAGTGGGGCAGTCTCAGGCTGTTAAAATGTCAATTAAAAATGATTATCGTCCTACGGGGATATTTTAAAATTATCTATCATCACCAAGAAAAATATTGAATTGAAATAACTGGAGTGCTTTATTTATAGAGGAAGTGCCTCCGATGGAGTTTAGAGCATTATCGTGACCATTGGTAGCTAGAGGGCGACCCTGTCAAAGCACCAAGTGTACATCCGCTTTCCGTTATATACTGCTATGACCGCGCTGCGCTGTTTAATTCGAGCACGAATGCGGACAATTTGCCCAGGAATCTTCACCTTTTGCATCGGCTATAATAATAAAAATACACGGCAATAAATTTGATGCTTGAAATTACTATTAGCTGATGTGCGAGCGGTCAACTGATTTTATTTTCTTCGTATATACGTGGCGCACCTCAATTTCGCTCATGTAGCGTCGCGACGGTTGCTTATATGACGCTTCAGACCTCGTTACCGATGTTTAATGCGTCCCACGGTGTTGTGGGACGCGAACTAATGTCCAGACGTTTCGAGTACATATACTCTACGCGGCCTCTTGCGCTAATGCGCACATGTGCTATATGTGAGCCTGTGCGCCAGATACACCTCTAGCTACCACCCGCTCGCGAGCACTGCACCATCAGACACGAGAGTTATTCTGAAGACTTTTCGCGTTTTAATTAATTCGCTTTTATTCTGCACTGCTGCACGATATACTTTCCCAATATTTATTCGGGACATGTGCTATCCATTCATATTTATATGGGTATGTTTCACTTGAAACTTCTTATCGCACGTGTCGAGGCACTTAATGAAATGTCAATGGTGTCCGGGAAATCTCGTGGCAATTTCACTCTATTACTAACTTTATTCTCATTTTACTTCTAGAAAATACCGTTCGTGCCAAGTTTCAATTAGGTCTCTCAATGTTTTCAGTATTTTTTCCGTATATATTGTCTAAAATACGAGACAGTATTTCAATGCTGTTGAAATTAATTAGATTTAATTGAAATAAAAAATTCTTTAATTTATATATTCTCTATATATTTAATCGAAATACTGAGAAAAAATTTAAATTTTTTTTCTCTTTCATCGTTAAATAAACCAGCAATAATAATAGGAGCTATTCTCACCAATATTATCGAAGTGATTATAGAAATTTGTTAAAAAAATTACGTAGCCAATAAAACGTGCAGTTACCTCATCATAAAAATTATTATAAGAATTTTTTTTTGCATGCTCAAGGCCGAGCCCTTGCCCGCACATTCTTCGCATAATATAATAGCGCGGAAAGTCCTCGTTTTTCATCGCTAATAGTAGCTCATCATCATGGTATTCCTCTATTTTCAATGAAGCACATACACTTTGTTCCAACTCTGCCCGTGACTCGAGGCAGATCCACCCACGAGGAAGCGGTACCACACGGCAGGTGAGGTGTCACGAGTCGCACGAGTAATATATCGTTAGTTGGCACCGTAGGTGGGTGTATAGCAGCACCGACTTCTCCATTCCCTGGTCGTCGTGTGTATGCGGACACCCTTTTATGTATATTCAAACGTGTAGTACGAGCCCCATGGCGCTTATTCTCTTTCCTCAGCGTCAGCGCAGATGAGATGATTTTTTTGTTTGCTCGATTTTCTCCACTCAATATAATATATCCGAACTAATCATCGTGCTACAAACGTGTTAATTTAGCCGCTCCATCAACGTTCAATAGGTGAATTATATCCCGATAAATCCTCCTGTTTGAAATTATGATTTTATTTTACCAATATTAATGACTTGCAGTCGTTAAATTATTTGTTTTAATAGAGCACGATAACACCTAACAAGACGCGCACGTTCAGCTTGGACGACTCGAATAATGTGTATCTATACACGATAGAGGCAATATAAGGGCGATCGAGTCGCGCAATATAATTGGCCATAGAGGATCAACTAATTGGAAGCAGGTCGCGATTTATGCAAAGACAAATGCAACATCTGCCCTGCCCGTTGGCGCAAAATGTATATAAGCGAATTCATTTTATTTATTTCATACTGTGTATATCCTCGAGGATTTCACTTCCCTTCCATTGCCTCCTGTGATCATACATATTAATAGGGCTATACATGGCTCTGTATGTGCATTTGTGTGCCTCCGAGTGTCTAACGGATCTTCTCTTATAGGCTCCCAATCATCCCATCCCATCGACCTCGAAGGACGTGCATTATTCCTTTTTTTTAGTTATATATAAACTACTATAGATCGGCGTGTCATCCAGAGAAAAAATTTGATGACATAAAAAGGAAGAAAATCAATTAATTAAGTACTGTGACGATGAAAAATATGTCGATTTTTTTTCGACGCAGAATTCGATGTACTTTCATTTAGGATATTTTTTTTAATAGAAGAAATAATCATGTAATATAGTGTTAAATGTTTTTTTGAGCTACGATATTTTTTCTACAGTTATTTTAGAGTCTCAAAAACGCTCAAAAAAATTTACAACACCCTAGCATAGTTTTAAACCATCGCACACTCTCTAAACCCCGCAAATTCATGCAAAATAATGTTGAATATAGTATTAATTGTTTTGTTTTGTGGTGAAATTTTTTTTTATAGTTGTATTAGAGTCTAAAGAGCTTTTCAAAAAATTTGCAACCCTCTGGCGAGACACACCCCCAAACCTTTAGTTTACGGGAAATAATTATGTGATATAGTGTTAAATGTTTTCCTCTGCGAATATATTTTTCCGATAGCTACTTGTGAGTCTCAAGAATACTCATGCAAAAAAATCCTCCAACCTCGGACGTCGTTTTGAATTATCAGCCACAAAAAAATTTGCGTGCACATGCTTGTTCAATATTAATGTTTTTTCGTGTGTTTAGAATTTTTTCTCGCGTAAAATAATAATATAAATCGTATACATGAAAAGTAGATCAAACTGCGACCACAATAGTAAACTTTTATTTTCCTTGAGAGCGAGGGAGAGTAACAATAAATATATCGAGTAACACCTGAGGTATTAATGAATGAGGTCTGAGTATGTGCGTATATATCCTCTGCATGACTTGATGTATGACGATGCGGCTGCCAGGAGTGTGTGACGATTCGGCCATCTTCCTGCAGCGCAAAGCGAGAGTGAGTTGTTCCTCTCGATGGGCCGGAAAATAATATTTATACCTGAAATAAATGACCCCTGGGACCGCAAATGTGCGCATACGTGTATATATACAGCATATATATTTGACTAATTTATGTGTGTATGCATGGCTTGCAGGTTTTCACACTCTCTCGCCTCTCTGTGCGCAAATCGCGTCGTCTGGTGCATGGCCATTGCAGGTAAATGGGCACGGGAACGTGATATATCCATTTCATAACACCCACAACGCTCGTCCCCGTGTGAACGCAATCTCGACTTACGTAATGGAATTTGCGCGCTGTGGAAATGGGTATAGAGACACTTTTCGCCTCTGTGTGTTTAATAGTCACGCGGTAGGGGGTTTTGTTTATGTGCAGGTTTTTCTTCTTTTTTTCCATTTATTTTTTGACGCCAGAGGCCACGACGATAACGATCGAAATCTGCCACTATTACCAACCGGCGAAGATACATCGTATGCGTGCCAGGTTGTTACCAATTGCGGATTTAAACTCCGGTTAGCGCTGATCCGATCTTTCCTCCTGCTGCAGGTTTGTCCGCTAACACTAGTTACTGCGACTACAAATGTTGATCGGGTATTCCGCACGAGCGCGATGCGTCATCCTTTTCCGTTTCTACTTCTTCTTCTTTTGCTGACTCTACCTTTTTATCCGCTAAAGTGTCTCCACGATATTTCGTGCTGCTTTGATCGGCTACCGCGACATCACGCGTCTTTAATTCAACGGAAAAATTTTCCTTCATTGATTTTTAGAGACCTGGAGTATTTTTGTTCATAATTTGTGGGTAACAGATTTAGTTTTTTGTCAAGTAAAATTTCTTTTTAAGGTTTTTTTAAATTGGATTCGACGGGGAATTGCGTTTAAAAACTTGATGATTTAATTTGGGCAATATTAGTTATCTACAAGTCATTGAAAATTATGTTTAAAGTGTTATTTTGAAATCTGCGTATATTCATGTGTCAACATTTATGAGAAAATGTCGACATTTTCTTATAATAAATATATAAGAAAAAGTGAACGATTATATCAGGAGTGTTGGGAGGCTGATCGTAAAACATGTTGTTAACACTCTATATAAATGCTTGTTTATAGTAGCTTTTTTTTTTTTTTAAATACAAGTATATTTCGATCAAAATTAATATTCAAAAAAATTTTGTTAGCACCGCGGGTGACATAAAAAAAAGTCGATGTAATTTTTTTTACTATTATTTATATAAGTGATTTCCTGTGCTGCTAATTATAATCTATCAATCATAAATTTTAGATTTCTGGCTGGTCGTATAAATTATACGATTAGATTGTATCGACTAAATACATCTATATACCGTTGTATATAATTACACTTAAGAATTAAGAAAAAACACGAAAAGATTGTTATTAAATGAAAAACATAATTATTTGTTTTAACAGCAGTAGGAAAATCATTGTATTTAAAATTTTCAAACAGAAGGGTTTTAAGAAATGTAAAAATTCTGATTTATTTTTGGAATTTTGATAAGTAGATTGTTTTTTTTTTTTGGGATCCGAGGTAGCACCATCTCGGCGGTGGTCGATATGCAGGTGAAAGCTCGGTGTTGCATTGGCTCCCATCGTTCGGAGACAATGGGGGCCCCTTTTCCTCGCGAGAGCGGACAATGGTCTGGCGCGAGATCTCCTGTGTTATACCCTTATGGGTAATATCATTATCTACCGATATTTATCGGACGACTGCTCGGTGTTCTCTCAAGTCGAGCTCGCATTAAGCAACCGCACTCGTACGCGACATATATGTATATATATATCCAACGCATATTTTCGCAGGGCCTATTATCTGTGGAATTATATCATCCATCGCACACAGATACACACTTCACGTCCTCGGGAAAATATATTAAGATTAAATATCACAATCGTGAGCGCGATTTATAATATCATTTAAATAGTTTCAAACGTTGTCTATCATTTTACATAGTCAATTCTCTGTGTTGCGAGAAAATGGACTGTGATTAATTCCATTGTTTCCATCGGCCTTTCGATTTTGTATCTCAATTTAAAGCGCTTGTAGATCTGGCGAGATATGTATTGCAGCGAGAGGGAGAGTAGGATATATGAAAGGTGCGCATCAGATGACGATGATCCGCGCACACAGGATAGGCACATACTTGCCAGGAAAATTAATGCGGAACGAGTTTCCGTGGTGGAAGGAGTGGCTCCTAAACGGACTGAAATATTTATTACAAGGCAAAAGTCTGTATGTACCGCTTGTGTGAAGTCTCTTCTCTTTTCAAAAGTCGCACGATCGTTGCATAAGTTGGATAAATAAAACTTTTCCTGTGTGACATATGTGTGTATATGTTGGCAGTATATGCGCACAAGTGTGTATATACATGCGAGAAGTCTGGAAAAGGTGTCGTACGAATGCACGCATAATTGTGGGAAATTTTACCGCTATATGCAATAATGCAGATTCTATGAAATATGTTTGATATATAAATTTTCATAGAGAACTTTGAAAATTTTTTCTGATTGGATATTTAAATTCAATTTGTTGATTTTTATTGTTTTTTAAACATGAGAGTATGATTGCATGATAAGCTGAGTATTAGTTATTTGTATATTTAAAATGAGTTTTAGGATATTTTTTTATTAAATTTTTCCTGATAATCTTGCAGTCATCGTGATTTTTTTTTTGTTTTTTGCTGATAACTGGGTAAATAAGAGAAGTAGTAAAAAGTTTCATTTGAATTAATCAATTGAGTATAAAATATCCCACAAAAATTGCTCTATAAATTTTTTTGTATCTTTCTTCCGTTTGGAGATACTATCGATTTTTTGAAATTTTTATTTTTCAAAATATCTTGAAAACTATGCAAAATATTGAGAAAAATAATTCTACATTTTTTGTAATAAATTGAATTATCTATTATTTAATTCTCAAGATATTTTCCATTATCTTGTGTATTTATCGAGTTAATTGCGAAAAACAAAAAAAAAACGCGAAAACCGCAAGATTTCTTGATTATCCCTTTGAAAATTTCACGGAAAATTATTTTTTTATTCCTTTCTTCCATTAAATATAACAAAATTCAATATTAAAGTTGATCTAACTGAGAATTGAGAAAAAATTATTTTGGCTGACTTAGCATTGATTTATTCTACTCGAAAAACGCATGAACCCACTGTCATTTGAACGGTATTTTCGACAAGCCTATTTTTTCATTAGCACAAATGAACAGCAATCGGCGTTATGGATACATGACTAAAAATCATAATAATTTGATGAATTAATTGGATTGAAAAATTTTTTTTCTCGAGCCTATAGATGAGATTCATTGTGTGTATCGAGGCGCAGTCGACGCATTAATTAATAAGCGACACTTCCTACATCGTTCTCTTGATGTCCGCATAGCTCAACTAGCACGCGATGACCAGAGCAATTTTAAATGCATACCTTAACATATCCCACTTGCAGCATATAGCTTCATATACGTCACGATTTATGCTTAGGCAGGCTTAAATTTACATAAACGCGTCTCTTCCTTATATATTCTCCGCTCATATCGCTTCATTCATGATCATGAAAAAGTATTCGCCCTTATCAAAGCTATGAAATCGAGGTTGTGCAATCGGTAACGTGAAACGCTGTTATGAAGCGACGCGACGTGGGTCGTTGCTGTCGTATTATTGCGCTTAGCGTATACTTTAGGATGAAGGAGAGGAAGAAGTATAAAAGGAGAAGACAGCCAAGTGAATAGTCCACTTAGGAGAAGGTTTCGTATCGCAAAATGTACTCTTTCTCTCTCGTTATCATATGTGAGCTACGCGATGTCCTGGCGTGGGTGTGGCGAAAGGAGCGGCGCATCTTTGCCAAGCGGAGGCTGTGTTTACCGTAAAATCATTCTTTCTTCAGGTACAATCAAATAGTCACGCGTTTAAACTAAGAGGCACCCTATTAATTAATTTTTTCCACCCTTGATCCTGTGATGACTTGATATTTATACATTTTTCAACCTGAAAAAAATTGAATAACAATTTCTTAATTTCGTTTTCATGTTGGAATTGAAAATTGAATGATTTTCCGCACATGGCGTGAATTATTTCATCAAAACATTTTTTCGTTAAAAGGCATTTAATGCGTCTACAGCTAGTTGAGGTGATTAATACACACGACACGTGTTTGCACGTTCGTTGACACGCGGAAAGCGTCACCTGCGTCGCGGCTTGCGACAAAGATACATCCCGTAGCGACACTGTTGCCCAAGGCGGCGGCAAACGGTGCATCGTCGAGAAAATGCGATATAATTAGCGGGTCCGGTGCGCACACGCCGCGAGGCAGAATATCGCTGCTGTTGCACTATACAGTGTGCATTCTTTACTAAGTGACATCGACGCCTTAACAGACGTCGAATGTGCTCCGAGAAACTAGCCAATTATAATCCTTTTGGACAATTAGGCCTCGGTATATATTATATTCCAAGTATACACTCTATAATCAATGACAATATTTCACCGTCTAAATCGGCCTTATTTCATCCCACTTTTCAGGCATTTTTTCTACCACCTATCATTGTTTTGAAGAAAACAACATGAAGGATTTCTTAATTGTAATTTTTGAGTTTATTTCAATCATTTATTTTCGTATTTGATCATTTTTTATCAATAGAAAAATTTTTTTTCGTCAAAAAGGAAGTTGAAAAAGTTTAAATTTGCTGTTTGAAAGCTGACGGAAGAAAGTGTTCAATATATTATTTGATATTCTGTGATTGTGGGCGAGGATTGACATTGAAAAGAAGAAAAATTTCAAAAACGATTCATTGGCGATGAAATATCTCGGCGCACAATCTGAAGAGTAGGCGCGACGTTTGCCTGTCTATGCGCAGGGATGGAGTTGGAAAAAGCTCTCGTGTGTGAGTGTGGGGAAAGGGAGATTCCGGTGTTATGAAAGGCACTATCAGACGTGCATCTTGCGCTATCGCTGCATGGTCAACAACCTCTCTTTACCCTGCGCCTTATATTCCACTTTGTAATATCTCTGCGAGGGGCAGGGCGATACCGTTCACCTGAGACCATATAGCCAAGAGAGTATGTGGACGACAAAAGGAGAAAGAGAGTGTGGAGGATGAAGAGTCGTATACGCAGACTATATGCACCTCTTTTCGCTCTTGAATTACCATACTCGACGGATTATTTCGGCCGCAAAACATCTCCATTGGGCGTTTGTGGTCCCTCTTGAAGTAATCCGATAAGCGAATTAAGATTAGCCGGAACTCGCGCTGATGCTTGCGCGCACTGACGTACTGCCGCCGCCGCCGCCGAAATATTTGCATATCGACGCCGCACTTTTGCCGGTGACACGATACCTCAATCGCCGTCGCCGCTCACCTTCCGATACCGCATGCACAGTCAATTAGCCCCTTGTTGCGATTGGATTTATTTGCCAGGGAAATAAAAAAAATTCACGAGAGAGGTGAAATTTGGCGATAAAAAATTACCGTGAAATTCAGTGGCGAAACTTGTCAAAAATATAATGCTAACTGATATAATATCTGAATTGAAAAATAATATATAAATCAATTATAAAAAAATTTTTGCAGAGGATAATTTTTATGGTAATCAGCTGGCATTCATTTCATGATGATAAAACTGCAATTTAATTTAATAAATAAAATTGTCTCACTCTTGAATCAAAGTATAAAATTATAAAATAAAATTTTTAGCACGAGTCATAAACCAAGACCGGTTCTCGATCATATTAATAATAATTAAAAAAAAAAAAAATTCTCTTCAGTATAGCATGGCATGAGAACATTCGGAGAAATTGTGAATTTTATTGCAGTTATAATGTTTTTTTTTTCCCTCTCGATGGGAACTTGAGAAAGTTTCGATTTTATGCGCGCACGAGAAGAAATATGCGCAACTTGCAGATATTTCATTTGAGCAAATAGATCGTCTTTTCTCTCGCGACTATATTCATTGGCGACTTTGATATTTCCGTCGATCGTACACACAGGAGTATAAACGTGTGAATGCAAGCAAGAGACAAGTCGTTTGAGGATAAATTAGATAAGCCGTGCGAGTGGAGTGTGACGTTCCCACGAGAGCAACACGTGTGCGAGCACGCAGGAAATTTACTCGCACGTCATATTCTACGTATAATCATCGATACATCGCAGTCGTTTGACGTTTGGAGAAATAAATAACGTGCACGAGGGCAAGGTCGCGCTGGGAAAGAACACGCGAGATAAACATGAATCGTGTGGCAGCAAGAAAGCTGCCAGTACTTGGAGAACTACCGATTATATCATTCTTTCGATCCGTCTAAAATAAAACAATAAAAATTTAATATTTTTCCCCGTCTTGTAAAATAATTTTAAAAAAACTATAAAGCATACGCGGCTAAAATTTTTATCTGTCTACTTTGCATGGAGGGTACCCCTCTTTCACGTACATATCCTTCATACGTTTTCAATCTCTCAAGTTGTCCACGCATACACAAACCAACAGGATGGAATGTCTGCTCGGGACTCGAGAACATTTCTCGAATGCTTGAGATTGGAAAAATAAAAATCATTACACACGCGGCGAGGTGCCTCCTCCCACACTCTGCATCGGGTTCCGTCCTGTGAACCACTTGACAGCTGTCACCGTAGCCTAACGGAGGACACATAAGACAACGTTGATTCATGCGCAACGACCGTACGCGAGAAACGCTCTGACGACGAAAAAGGTGGAGGACACAGCGACCTTCTGTCAAGTCTTCTTTTATACCCCGTGGTGCACGTGTCCGGCACTGCGAGGTGACATCCCACAGATTTAATCGCACCACTGGGATTTTAAACGATCAAACAAGACGTCCCCGAAAGGCTTTGTCTCAAGTTTCCATCGGGCGACACTTCTTTGTATCTTTTCTATTTTTTTTTTAAGTAGCTATAAAACGGTATAAAAGTCGAATTTCCTGCATTTTTTTGCATCACCCGATAACAGACAATTTTTTCTCCACTTTTTTATGGATAAACAAAATCGCCGTTGTCAAAAACATGAATCAAAGTTTAAAAGAAATTTCATTTTTTCCTCTAACCTTACAATTGGGTTGGAGAAAAATTTTCCGAGCTTGCAGAAGAGTTGAATTGATATTTTCACACTTTAAAAATAAATTTACAATAGTTTAACAGTCGTAATATAGTTGAAATGTGACTTACAATTTTAGTAATTGAAAAAAATGAAGGTTATTTGTATTTTTTTTTTGTGTGTTGGTTTGAATTATTTTTCACCGCTTATCCGAGAAAGGATAGCATGCGATAGTGTGGATATCTTATAAAGTGTCACTGGAATTTTTCACGAGGTCGAGACCAATATATATCAAGTTATCCCATTTGCACCACTCTATATACATATATAACCACTCTTCTCGTGCATGTCTTGCCTCTCTCGCTAATGGAATTACTTTAACGCAGTGACACAGCGATTACGGAATTGCGGTGCGCCTTTAGCTCAAGTCAATGCTACTCTACCCGTACAATATACA
Source organism: Macrocentrus cingulum (assembly GCA_002156465.1). NCBI lineage: Eukaryota > Metazoa > Arthropoda > Insecta > Hymenoptera > Braconidae > Macrocentrus > Macrocentrus cingulum. The sequence goes on from MVJL01004858.1 coordinate 54,671, forward strand.
GCCGTTGACAGGGCCTTCTCTTAACCTATTTCGCTCGACTTGTTTTCTCCCTTCTCTCCGACCAAGCGTGTCCTCTCTTTGTCTCGCGGAAGTGTTCATCGATTATATATACTCACTGTACTTTGATTTCAAACCGAATGGCAGTTGATTTTTGTTGCCACATACTCGTTTTCTGTTTTGCCAACACTTTTTCAAAGTTTTCTTATTGTTATTTAGGATTTTTCGGTAACATAAAAAAATCGCGCATCGCAGAAGCGGTTTTTCCGCTCGTTTGTCAATGATGCCAATAGTTGTCCAATAATTTGACAATGTTATTGATCGAGGGGGATCAAAAATAAATGGTCGAGTGTGTTTAAGTCCTCTGATAATGCGGACGTTAATCACGACGATGTATCAATGTCCATTAGTTTCCACCGGAGGCCTTAGGAATTTATGCGGGTCGTCGTTGCAGTAGTATTATATGCACTATAGGCGACATTTTGCGATTGCGGCTGATACTGCGATATCTGATAATTCTTAATGCCCGCTTGATCGACGAGGGAGCGACAGATTTTTCGTCGAGTCATGCGGGTGTATAGGTCGTACATCAACTTGAAGACCATCTGTGGAATTAAATAAAACAACGACAAATTGTTGGTCATTTATATCTTCTCTGACTTTGCGAGAGGAAAGAAAAGATTTGAGGGAGAATTTTTTCCTATTTATTTTTTTCCACATCACAAAAGGATCTCTGTGATATTCGCGGGGTTTTTAAAACTCATTCTGCATGATGTAAAATATCTTTAATCCTTTTTATCCTTTACTTTTATAGGGCTATGTTTAAAGGCCCGTGCATTTTCCATCATCTCGCGCGCGCCGATTAAGACTTTCAGGCGTTAAAAATTCATGCAATTAGTCGCGTTCTCAGAGGCGCTGTGATGTTGGGGCTTTTTTTTACCCCGGTCTTATTATATACAAGCACAACCCCTTTTTTCCGCCGGTGACAAAACTTACGATCTACCGGCTGTCGTTAATATCGAGTTTGGCGCAAGAGGGAGATGATGTGCGAGCTAAGAGACGGTGCTATAATACAATTTCACTTGAGTTACAGTCGAGGGAGTGTAATTCACTGATGCTCTTCATGAAAGTTGACTATTTTAATCCACTGCCTCTATCAACAGACATATAATATATGTGCACACCCGATTGGCTGGATGAGCTATACGATCTAATTATTTTATAGTTTTTTTGTTATACTGATAGTTGGAAACGACGCCAGGGTGTTGTTGATTTTTTCTGGGTGTTTTTGGGACTCTAAACTTACTGTAGAAAAAATATCATCGCAAAGAAAAACATTTAACACTATATTTCATCATTATTTCCCATAAATTTGAGGTTTGAGGGTTTGCGATGGTTTCAAAACGACGTCAGGGGGTGCTGATTCTTTAGGGTATTCTCGAGACTCTTAACTGACGGTAGAAAAAATATTATCGTGAAGCAAAACATTTAATACTGCATTGCATGACTATTTTGTGGAAATAATGTCCTATTTTGACCAAAATCTCAATCATATGTAAATAAACAAAAGATTCTTGCCTATGTTTAACTAGAGAATCATTAAAATATGATTATTTTAATTATTAGTTTTGTGGGTATTAAATATTGAGTCCTTTGAAAAAATGCCTTAAACCCCACATTTTCTTATATATATAGATGAAGAAAAAATCTTTCTTATCCGTGATTTATAAATACTTAATTAATTTTTTCTCTTTCGTTTTTTTAAATTGCAACGACCCATCATGGATATCAAGCTTAACGGCTATTTATTTACAATTTTAATGAGCTAGAGTTTGTTGAAGTTAGTGATGTGAAATGTCCAACAAAGTTTAAATTCTGTTTTAATAAAAAAAATTGCATCAAAGTGAAAAAACTAGTGGAAATATTTTTAAATTTATGTATTTAATTTTTATTTTTAATTAAGTGGATAAAAAAATCATTATTCTGCGCGGTAGAAAAATTCTGTATTGTTTTGAAATTTGTGAAAAGTCGTCAGATGCTTAAGATGGCGCAGAGACGGTAAAAGTGCAGCGTCAATTCTCACAGTGATAGCGATCTGACCTCTCTTAGTTCGATCGAAACGGCCCCTGGCCTAACCAGCGGACACACTGCCGCTGGTGTGTGACGGTCTCGCTCTCTCTGAAACAGCCTCGTGTCATGATACACAATAGCAGTACCACGCTCCACGGCACGAGATAACGTCAATTAACTTGCTTATACTCGAAGGGATTATTTTGTGTCACCATCTATGTGGCAGAAAACACACGCGTTTCAAGTCCGTTAGAGTCACGTATGATTAGCGAAGATAAGTGGCCTATAATTCCAGGAGACTTTTGCAACGCGTCGTCGCGACTGTAGGCATCATGTCGCGACACGTTTGATGTGGACTCCATCAGCGACATTGCCACCGCAAAAAACTCGTAATCGGGCTGCAGGCTCTCTGAGCCACTGGCTATACACATCATGATGTGAGTTGGAGACACGATTGCTATAATACAAGATGAAACACGCAGTGGATGAGGTTCTTTTGCTGTACTCTCAATTTGTGCAGCTTTATCATCCAATATATACTTATTCTCTCGCATTACACAACAGTGAATGCTCAATGCTTTCAAGATGACTCTTGAGATTGAGTTCCCTCGGCAATCTTGATGTTATTTTATTCGCTCTTAGAAAAAAAAAAAAAATAAATTATAAAAATCCCTTTTTATGCTACTGGTAATGCATTCGTGCAGAAAAATAAATTTTAATTTGAATTAAAAAAAAGAACTTTTTCGTGGTATAGGGTTATTGAAACATTTTTGGACATTTGACGCGTAATTTAGAGAGTTTGGAAGTTTTTACATTGTTAAAAAATGATGATAAAATTTTGGAGCGACCGAAATCAAAGGGGAAATGAGTATAAGATAGTTGCATCGGTTGCGGATGAGTAACGATCGCAGATCCGCAATAACTTTGGACACACGCTGCGGCGCGCGGTCGCCGTTGCAGAGAGACCACAACAGAGAGCCAGAGGCCGACACGGCCAGGATGAGTTCCACTTTGAAATAGACGACCGTCGCTTGTGACACAGTTAGCGTGTATAGCATAGAAGGGGATATAGTTGCAATCAAATGACTGGGCACACTCGCATGGAGAAATCAAGATTAATATTTTTCCATCTCTTATATTTTCTTTATTATCAATTAAATTAAATTAATTATTTTATACCTGGGCAATGAAAATTATTTGCCAGGTGCAGCAGCTGTTATCGCTTTTGCGGTTTGTTTTAAATTCCTGCAGTGGAATGCAACGCTTCGCGTCATTAAATGATATTAATCATTGCAATCAGTGGTCGCGGATAAAAATCTTAATATACAGTGAGACGACAAATGGAACGTGGCTTTTTTGACTTTTATATGCTTTTTATATGCTTTTTGTTCCATGAAGAAGAAAATTAAACGTTGAAAAAAATTGATATTTTGCGTGCAATTTGAATTGAAATTAAATTTGATCTCATTGTAATTTATTTTTTTAGGCTTGAAAAAAAATTGTTTGTAAGGCATGGGTCGACACGTTAAAGGTGCTACTGCTCATCTCGCTGATGCGGTATTTTATCAGTCAGGGGTGAATAACTTTTGTGAGAAAGTATATATATTATATAAAAGAAAATATTTTCATCTTCGCGTGATATCGGTAATTACTCGAAAATTCCTCAGTAACACCTTATGATCCTGTTCTCGCCTGAATACAACACTCCTTGTGTGCTCGTTATACGTACATACACGTGATTTCTTGTTGTGGATATAGGTACACCTATATCGTGCCAGTAAACGCCTCGCGTTTCACCCACTTACGCTCTAAACACCCAATGATTTATTGCCTTTCTTGCATCCTTGCGTCTCTCGGTGCATCAGAGAGTCGAAAAAAAATTATTCGCCCAAAGGTCAATCGAGGAAAAAATTTTAATACTATTCAGTAAATGCTTCTGGCGTTGTTGTATTATTAAAGTCGAATTTGCTGTTGACTTTATCGATGTTTACGTATACATTTAAACTATCGAAAAAAATCCAGACAGTGGAAATATTTATGATTTATTGGTTTATGAATACAATTTTTTTTTTAAACTCTTTTTCGAGGGAAAGTATACAAAACCAAGTGTTTTTTTTTTTTACCATTTTCAGCCTATTTTCGATGCAAATGAATCGATTAAATAAATCTACGATGAAATGCTAGAAAGTTGGACATCTTTTTTGTTTATAATAGTGTTTTTGTAGGTAATAAATTTCTTCAACGAGGGTGTCATAAAAATTGAACATTTTCCCATTTTCTAAATATTTTATATTAAGGAATAATCTATAGTTGAAAAAAATACTTTTTTTTTTATTTTGGATGAATAATTTAATTTTTTGTTGTCGAATATTCTCGTGAATTATTGCATGTGCATGCAATCTTGAGGGGCTGAGAAAAATGGTCAAGATGAAATCGGCAAATGTTTAAAATGTATGACGAATAATCTGTCGTGCTGTCCAAGTTTTGGCCGCGAGCGGGTGTGCAACAAGCGAATGAAACAAAACTCGAGAATGGCTTTGTTCCCATTGTTTGCGAACGGTGTCATTTTGCGTCGGGCAAAAGCTTCATATTCTCGTGTTGGTATAAATATATAAACAGTGTGTGCGGGTGTTGGGTATTGAGATGAGGCTCGATAAAAATGCACGACAAATTGGTGCCACCCGAATGCAACTTGGACCTCAGCGCTTGTCGATTGAATACGATACGCGTGTGAGATCAGGGACAGTTGCTTTTTTTTTTCTTTCATCGTTCAGCTTCGTCTCCAGTCGCAACAAAAATTTTATGTTAAACACTAAACGCGACGCGTTCACTCGGCCGTTAATTTCAGAAGCCAACTGGATTGAGAGTGACACTTTTGTTGGGCCATCGCTCATAGTTGGAATAAAAAAAAATATTATCGATTAAGATCACGTTGAATTCTTACAGTGAAGTCGTCAGTATAATTGACGGCTTTTAACCTCGATTTCTAGAGCCTCTCGCGGCTCGAACTTTAATGCCAAGTGTTTAAATGAGAGTAATTTGGATATTTATCGGTTCTAAGCATTATAAAAGCTATAGCAAAAATTTTTTTTCGATATAAAGTAAAAATACAATTCGCAAATCAGTATTTTCATTTCATCCAGAAAAATAAATTAATCTTCAAATTTTAATCAAATAGGAAATAAAAATAAATGATTAAACTTGTGTTGCATAAAAATAGTATATATTTTACTCGATATTTTCCGCAATATTTCCAACAAAAAAAAACACTAGACTTGCCATCAGTGTCGCTTTCCCCACATTAAAGGTATTGGAGGAAATAAAATTTTTTAACATCAAGTTTTATTGCTTAACGACGACGTTCTGCCTAATTATAGGTGCCTAATTATCGTGATGGTCCTCATCAGCAGTAGCTCAATCGAGTGAAGGTTTATGCGTCGACTCACTGGCGTTGACGTGCGCGTATAAGAAATGCCTGTATAATTTTAAGATGATAATTCGAAAGGTCAGTCATCAAAAGCGAGATAAAATAAGGGCCCAAAATATATTTCAATTGAGCAACTTGTATATACGCTTGGACATTTTCTCTCTCAGTCGATCGCGAGCCAGTGACTAATGAAGCATCTTTTTCCCGGGGGTGTTTCGCGGTCAGATCTGCTCGCATCCAGTACCGTTTCAGTAAATTACAACCATTAGGGCCACTTATTTTTGCCGGGCGATCATCGAAATGTCCATCTACCACCAACAGCAGCAGCAGCAGCAGCAGCAGCAATTTTCGTTAAATTAAACGAACCGAATCAATTACCCAGTCTCGCTTGTCTGACTAGCGGGGTTTTGATCTACTTTGACACAAGTCCACAGATAGTGTACCTGCGGCCGTTAGAAAAGCAATATGGAATCTCGCTTGAATAATATTGACAGAACTTTTGCGCGGATGGCGTGTGTTTATTCAGGATATTCGCGACGCGACCCAACGTCAAGAAGTTCAATAAAAGGCCACCGGTCGACTCTCAGGGATTATTACTTCAAATTAAAACTTGAATATAATGAATATAATGCCGGGCTATGCTTTTTGTCCTATTTCAACATATATATTTGATTGTGTTTTCACACTTGTTATATGGTAAATACTGTATAAGTGAAGGCGCATTTTATTTCATCTTTTGAAAGACTTAATGCATTTTAAATGACAGCTCGGAGGCTAATTCAGTGCTATTTAGTGTGAGAAAGTGTTGAAAGAAAATTAATTATAGTATTTTAATTTTTTTTAATTGTGTAAATTGATTTTATTCATGTTTATATTTTTTTCTCATTTATATACGGTTGTTTATATACTCGAAAATATCATCATATCTCAATAATCGAGTTTTATTTTGAAACAAATCAAATTTTCGTTGATTAAAATTTTTTTCAGGAAAATATAAACAACTAAATAGATGGGAAAATATTTTTAAAATAGAATTTTCCTTATATTCTGATAAAACTCTATAAAATTAATTACATCTCACACTGCTTCATGATTGATAGCTCTATGAAACCGCATACAATAGCTGTGTCGCTAAAAAATGCGTGTAAAGAAGCCTCTCTTATTCTGATGTACAGGAGACGAAAAAATTTTTTTTTCTCATTTCCGGATAATGAGGAGACGCCTTTCACGGCTGTTGACGCATCCGAGGCAGCTAAAGGCGGTGGCAATTCCAACTGTACACTGTACATAACTCACTGGGGAGTGTAGATCGTTAGCCGCGAGAAGACGCGCGACCCAGTGTGTGATGTTGAGAAAATTCCGGAAATGCAGAGCGACTGTTGAGCGTGCTCTGCGTACATTACCGTGTACACTCATGATTTATTGACGCCGAGCTCGTTACTGCGAAAGCTGATAATCGCTCGGCCGGCGCGCTCGCGATCCCGTGTGATGTGAGCTCTTTTTATCCTGTGCGCAGAATCTTATAGACTAATGCAGGGGAGAGTTTTGTCTAATTGTAATGACAGAGAAAACGCCAGCGGCGGTTACACTGACTTGACAAAAATGCGTCAGTGCACGCGGAAAGACCTCGATTTGTTATCGTACACACCTGCCGTCGTCCCGTTCTCGGACAATATAACCGCTATCACTTGCATCTGCAGATAGTGAAGAAGCCCCATATATGCATGTGCTTTGCGTCTACTCTTCTCGAGAAATATAATCGCGGATATTGCATTTCACTCGCCAACTTGTCTCTCACAAAACCTCGTTTATATGCATATGCAGATGATTTTTCTTTCTTTTTTTTTTTTTTTTTGGATATCTTACTCTGATAAATTGTTAAAATATTTCTTAAGATTAATTTTCAATCTCAAATTTTACTACAAAAACTTTTTTAACTCGTTGCATTATTATTTTTTAAATATTGAAATTTAATAGAAATTATTAGTTAGCTTAGTAAAATTGATATATAATAATGGAATTTTGACTCAACAATCGAAATTATCCAAAAATTCTAATTTATAGGAGAATGCGGAGCAAGTTTTTTTTTTCTGGCAAGCTTTTACTGAAATTTGACATCAGTAAATCAGTATTTTTTACTCCATTATTTATACTTTTGGTTTCTAAAAAATTATTATTGGCTTATAAGTACCCGATTTTCTTAAATATTTATTAATTGCTATGAGAAAATTATTTACGCAACTTGGTTGCTTAGTCGTTTGGACAAGAAAAATTTCCACAGTTTACAAATCACAAAAAAGGACAAACAAATTTGTCTTCTCGAGCATATTTACGATCAATTTCGCAAGAGCGACAAGGCAATTGAGCGGGCTGTGAATAAAAAGCCCCGTAAATATTACGAGAATCAATAAAATACAGATGCATCTCGTTATTCAATTTGCACAGGACGATCGCGGCCCGAGGCAACGTCCTTCGTACAGGTTGCGATGTGCATCTACGTCGTACGGTGGCTCTAACGGTGCGGTGCCGTTAGTCGTGGCGAAGGGCACACGCTCGCGCGACTCAAAGTCGACTAGACGCCGACAACGCAAAGTAAGAGGCGACTGTGGGTAATTTACTTGTCCTGCAGCGTTGTCTCGTTAACTCGCGATTGCGAATTAAGGAGATCGATCGATCGGCAGAAGAGCGCGCAAAAATTTTTACCGTCGCGCAACAACGTCACCCTTTTGCGATGTGTTTTACACCCGCGCGATTTAATTGATTCGACGAGTGTCACTCGCTGTCACCCCCTTGTCCGGATAATTGGACGTGATAAATTCTCGTGATGGATAAATGCAAATATTTGCACACATCACCAATGACTTTTAAACACAGGCGATAAATGCGTATAGTTGAGTGGATGTTCATATCGGTATTTATGGCCAGATGAATGTCGGATGAGAGCTTTGTAATACCGATGTAACAGATGGACTCTCGCGCGTTTCGCTTCTGGCATTCATGCATTCGATGAGACAGAGCGTAAAATAGTTGATTCAACTCGCGCGCTCGTTCTTGTCACTGATGCAATATTCAACTTTGGGGTTGAAATTTGTATGCTAACTGATATATATCTCTATTTGATTAACCTTTAGTGGGATTGACAGACGTGGTTTTAGCGTGTTATGTGAATTGGAATTATTTATTTAATTGGCTGCTGCTGCTGTTGCTGTTGAATTTTTTATTTCATTCAGATGCAAAATGCGATTTAATTTGAAGTTAAATTCATCGCTGATTTTTTTCAACTCAACTCATTAAAAAATAAATGAATAAGCGACATTTTCTTGAATTTAGAATTATTTTTTAAATAGATTTTAAGAGGAATAATTTTTTTTCTCAATTTATTCTGAAATATATTGATATTTTGGGTGGTTAACGGGTTGATGCAAATTGTTATTGATACAAGAGTCGTTACAATCAATTGAATATATATTTATTATGATTGATATACGTTTATAGTGAGTAAATAGCTGGAGCAATGTGATTTATATTATTGCCAGTCATAGGTTATTGGCAATTATCATACGACAGCCGATTAAAATAGCGGGCATTTGCGCTCGACATCAATTTTCACTAATTACATGCATTTTCATGATGTCTATGGATAAGCGCGCGAGATAATAATGCCCCTCTCAACGTCTATGCATCTACACGCGCAATATTCAAACAACAAAAAAATTGTATACGTGCCCTGACCTCGACGCGGTTTGTGCTCCGGATCCACTCGACGAGAGCGGGTAATCATTTTCTGCCATTCACCTGGACACGATCGGGTCAGAGACTGATGATCGTTGCACTTTTATTTTTTTACCAGTTGAATAAATAAACGTCAGGAGTGTTTTTCCTCTTGATAATGAAATATGACACCGGAAAAAATTTTTTTTTCTCAAATTTCCAAAGTATTTTCAACTTTAAATCATTAATATCAACATTTTTCGCTTATTTCATGATGTATAAATATTTTTTCCATGAAAAAAAAAATTTATGTTTAAATTTTTTGCGGCTTGAGTTGGTTTTATTTTGTTTAAAATTGTCTTGTCGCTGCAAAGGTTTTTATTGACAATTTTTTTTTTGTGTTCCGGTTGATGATGTGTCGGTGTATCATGGTCTCGTGCACGCATTCTAATAGGGGAAAACTTGAGGATAGAAATTTAGGAAGGGTGGCGTGACTTTAAAGTGCTTGAGGAAACCAAAATAAATTATAGCGCGGGGTTAAAAGCGCAGCACAAGAGTGAGTGAGAAAGGTGCATATTTAATTCGAGCAATTAATGCCGTCTTGTAAAACACGCCAACGCGGGTAAACGGGGGCAGTTGGCAGAAGCCGAGAAAGACGATGTTGCCACTACCACCACTACCACCCCCTGCCATCCCTCTGCTCGAGGAGTATAGTAATGAGTCCGATAAATCAACTGCTTCTTTGCAAAACTTTGGATGAAACACACAGAAGTCTCGACTTGGTATTATAGAAATAAACCCTTTTCGCATTTGACCTAATAAAAAAAATATATTTTCAATTTCCATGTAATTGAAAAAAAATTTTCGTTCCAGTTTAAATTGAAAAATAATTTGAATTTATAATTACGACAAAGATTTTTATTATTTTATTGCAAAAATTTAAATAAAAATATTTTTTGTTTCCAGTGTATTCAATTGTGTGTTCATTTCCGACTCTTTTATAATTTAGAAAATTATATGCGGAAATGCACACAGCCTTAAATATGCAAATGCAATGCAATTGAAGGCCTAATGCGCAAAGTAAAAAGAAAAAATATGAATTGGGAGAGGGGCAGATTGTACAAGGTGATTTTTTATTCCGCTAAATCCTCCGGCATACCCTCAAATTTATGACGATCGATGGAGCATAAGTGGCGGCTCGTTTGCGTGAAAAAAAAGACCGCAGATTGCCCCTCTTAATCCCCGAGACTAAGCGAGGGCTTCCGCGAGCAAGTTTATGCACGTGCAAGTATGACGACACGGACTAAATTCATTAAAAGCTCAGCATTTGTTCACGACACCCCAATTTTCCAATTAAATAACGTAACAAATGTGGGCGCTCAGCGGCCCAATTAAATCGCACCACCTCTCATCAGCGTGGCAAATTTCTGCGTTGTTAATAGCGAAGATTATATCGCACTTTTTAAGGAATAAAAACAAGACCATAATAACATAAGATAAAAAAGACAAATGTTGAGCAAGAGTGCTCGTTACATGATGGCTTATTAAAATTACAGTTGAGCAATAGTGAGGGTCTAAAAGCCAGCGCCGACCACATCCCCTCGATTCTCGTCCAAGACGTGCGAAACAAGGGACAGTGTGCCGCAGAACCCCACCACCCTGCAGTTACTCAGATGTATATGAGCGCTTTATTCGAATACCTTGGGACCTTGACCACCAGAGATTACTTCGGTCCTCGACGTAGACCAAACCGCGAGACGTGTACGATGCAAGGAGAGGTTATACGCAGTCTAGATTAATGTTATTGCCTTGCCAATTCCCTTGGTCTCACGTGGACAACGTGAGATTAACGTCCACGACCCGATAGCACTATTATCTCTACTACCATTTTCTCATCATTATATTAAAAATTTATTTTTACTCGATGAATCTAATAGTTTAGAGCAAAGTGCACGAATTTTCAATGCGAATGAGTTGATTTTTCGGTTTTTTTTTTTCAATAGAAATAGCGGATTTTACTTGAATTTATATTGGAATTATTCAATTACGCTATGTAAAAATTAGTAAAATGACAATATGCAAAAAATTTTTACTCATCGCACTTTTGGAAACGTGCTGTACTGACTAAAAACCCGGGAAGAACTGTCTGCCATTTTCGTGGGAAAGTCCGGTACGCTTGGTTTTATCGCTGATTGCTCTGATATCTCTGATGTGTACTGATATCAGTAAAAAATCAATAATACTATCGACGGTTCGGCCACGTCGCTCAGTTCTTCTCGAGCTTTCAGAGAGTGCAGACGTGTCAAGGCGCACAGTGAGTTATAATTTTTTATATTCCTCTACTCTCATGAATTTTGCACAACCCTTATTTACGAATACCTTATTTTATAATTTAATCACAGAAAAACTACTGATTCGTATAATCCGGGGTGTGTGCTAGAGTTTGACTATATATTTTTTTATCTTTAATTACATAATATATTTTAAATGTTTTCATAATCTTATGATTTTTAATAACATTAAAAAGTGAATTTATATCTCAGGGTTGGTCTATCGACTGGTTTAAAAGAAGGAAAAATGGCTAAGGGGATATATTTTATGGCATTTTCACGTCTTGATTTTCAAGTAGGAGGTTTTTTTTTTTTTGACCTTTTGTCTTGCTACATGATAGTATATAGGATATTTTTTCCTCACCTCTGGCATAGAGGTGAGTTTGAGTTTTTGCTGGAGCATCATGTGACGGGAAGATGGACGTAAGAAATATGGCAGGAAAAAAGAAAAGACGCATCTCGGGAGGAGGTTGAAGGAAGCCGTGTGGTCGTTAACACCTACCCGGACAAATCACTCGATTTTCTCCGGCGATTTTCCCGCGGCACGTCCGGCAAATAAGGAAACACGATGTATCACCCGGGGGAGACGACAGGCTAGTTGCACGGAGGGCGTACTAGACGAGGGGGCATCACATGCCCGAGATACACCAGTTGAGACGAGGTTGTTTTACTGCCTGCCGGTAATGACGAAACAGATGGCCTCTAGCGGGATGAAAGAATCGCGCGCGTGTAGATACACGATGACAAATTAAAGTGTGTGAGTGGGAAAACTCGGCAATCTTGCAGACTTGAAATTTCCATCTATATACTTTTCGAGCTGTTTACGGAAAATATTTCCCGATTTGAAAACATTTTTTGAGCGAAATTTCTTTGTCACGTGAGATATCCACCCTTTGAATCCCAGCAGTGTCGGATTTTTTTGTGTCTATATAGTGACACGCGAGGAGCCGCTTGCGTTTGCACGAAGGGCTTCTCCACTCTTGAGCGGCAAGAGACCGCGCGTGGGAGAGCTTTTTCTAATTTTTTCGCGTGTATGAGCGTCGCCCTCTCGTGATCACGCCAATCAGTAGAGTCGGGGGTATAAACGAAAAAAATACTTGAAACCATAAAGCACACTCCTTTTAGTTATTGTTATAAAAAGTTCATAATTTATTTTTAACATATAATCAGTAAAATTGAATGTAGGAAAAACGCAATTATATATACAGGTACTGTATTTCGCGGTAGTTTTCGTTCATAATTCACAAAAAAAACTCCAGTTGTGATGAATTTCATGTGTTTTTATAAAAAATTGCTATTGAAATCGAGTCTACACCAAAAAACGAAAAATTTCGAACGCTCGTAAAAAATGAAATTAAATCGCATACAAAATTTTTTAAAATAAAGATTTAAGTGTTTTGAATAGAAACAAAAGTAACTGAATAAAAATTCATCACGTGCCATTTCAATTAGAAATATTAGCTGATGTGCTTTTTTGCTTCATTCCGTAAAAATTTAGAATTTTTTGAAAAAAATTTTTGTTCCTGTGGAAATGTTGTTTTTCTTTTTGAATATTGCTGATATTAATTTCCGAGGTATTGAGTGCCAGAGTTCGTCGAACTTTATGGTATAGAATTTTCCAGCGGTCGCAGATATGCGATGAATGAATCTAGGAGTATCAGTTATTGGTTATCTCGCCTAAGAATTCCTGAGAGCATCGATCCGTGATGAATATATATAAAAATTGTCTCTGAAGACACCTTGCGCACACCGATGACCCGGACGCACATCTGCTGCCGTTCTCTGCAGTCCCGTTTTCCATCCGCGGAAGGCCACGACGATAAGAAGAGTGATTTTTGTGACCAAACCGGCTCCCCAGTGGCTCGTCACGCCTCTTGCCGCGCGCGTCCCATCGACACGAGATTATCGTGCGCCGATTCCTGTGAGTCATCATACGGGAGAGACCGCACAATAATAATCGCCATCGGGAATAAAAGCTCGAGGACACCGCAGTGTGTTGCTTCGCTCATTCGCTGCACAAGGGCATTGATCTCCTCTGTTTCTAACGAAGCATTCATGCCACTTTGATTCCGATCTGACCCGCACAAATCCATTGCGTCAATTCTTCGGTTTTATCTTCACCTATCCTACAAATATTTGTCGTGGCAAACCTATAATTTACCTATTTTTTCGTACTAATCTTATTTATTTCTCTCGCTGTTATAATTTGAAAAAAATCAAATTATTAATTATTAATGACAAAACATCATGTTTTAAATGGACGAAAATTTTTATTTACAAAAATTTTATTTTTTCTCGCTTCAATTGAGATGGTTATAGATGAAATTATTTTTAGACAAATCTTTTGTCATGACTAAATATAAAACTTTTTTTTTTTCGTTTGAAAATAATTTTTTTTGCGCGCTTGTAAATATTTTTTTTCTTCTTCGAACAAACAAGGCTCGATAAATATAGTAAAATTGTTGGCAGGTGTTTTTTGTGTTTTTCAGCTCGAGGACGAATTAGTATGTCTGCCGGAACGAAAATGTCGTGGACTTTGATGGTGCTATAGTTTAACTCTGGCGCCGGGTAAAAAAATAAAAATAAACTTTATGAGCGGTTTACGAGCGTTGTAATCGCCTTTGCGAGTAACACAATACAGGCTAATTATAGAGTGGAGAAAAGCACACGCGGGGTTATACTCTGCGTTGCATTTCATAAATATGATGTGCACGCGTAAACTTTTGCTGGACCCTCCTGCGGATGATGTATTATTCCTTCGAATTTTTTGCTCACAACTTTGATGCACACATCATCACTGTCCTCTTCAGGTCCTCTGTCCTCTTGACTAATGCGTCGCCCTGTTATTACTTGCTCATACTTTTTTTTTGTCCTTCGTCTCGCGTATGTATGCGAGGCTGTAAAATAATTATTGTGCAAGTCGTAAATGCAACGAAAACAAAAGACCACCCTCTCTCTCCCATCGTCATCAGCAGTTGGCTGCTCGCGTGATGACGGTGACGAGGCGATTTTCTGACGACGACGATGACGACGACGACCCTTCTCGGCTTGTAAACTAGGCGCAAGGGAATTCCACGCTAAGAAGCGAGTGATTAATGACAGCTTGAATCAAAAAAGATCACCCTCCATTTTTCCACTTGCATCACTGCGCCGTGATATTATATCTGTGCGCTGCGACTGATGTTAAATACCTTTGAATTAATTGCCAGTTTTTTTTATCACGCTAAAGTGAATTCTGAACAAAAGATTGAAAAGTTATTTATTTTCATTTTAACGGTTGTATATAATGAAAATGCAATTGATCAGTATTTACCCGTGAATTCGGTTTTGTTCGAGTGACGGACAGATAATGAGATGATGATACTTTGTTTTATCTTTAGAAATTTATTTACGCCCTCAAAAAAACCGTTTCATTCACTTTAATACCTTTTTTTTTGTATCTAAAAGAAATAATTGCACTTTTAGTTCTATAAAGGTTAAATAATCAATTTTTTATAGGTGCTCAAAAAAATGACATCTAAAAAAATCTTCGTTGTTTACGATTTTTTTTTGTTACTGAATATTTAATGAACTTTGAGAATATTGGCCGAGGCGAGCTATAAAGAATGCGAGCACGTTGGACATATACGACCGTCAAAAGAGTAATATTTCAAAAGATGTCTGAAAAGAGAGAGCGCTGAGCAACGTCACAGGAATGCTGCGCGAGTAATTTCGACAAGCGCGCGACAAGCTTTCATTTGTCACGGAAGTGGCTTCCAGTAATGAGTGACACACGGCTATTACTAATAATCTCCATGACTCAAGTGAATATTTTTTTTTCTATTCCATTAAATTCATTTAATCTCCAACTTAATTATCAAAAATAAATACCCTCCTCCGCGGTTGGATATCTTCTTTCAAAAAAATATTTCTCCATAATAAAAGACAATTTCGTATCACTACAGAGAAATTGTAGATAATTTATCATATATATATGATATTTTATATGCAATAAAATTTATAATTACGATCGTATAATTAACCATAAAGTTAATCACCATTAAAATCTGTTAAAAACATAAAAGTATATAAATATTTATACACACTTAACTATTATTTGCTATTTACATAATATAAATAATAAAAGTTATTTATCCAATAAAATGGGTAAACATGATAATTTAATGAGATTTTTACTATTAAAAATTAATTTATCATTGATTCTAGCAAATTTTATGATTTTTATTTTATAATCCATTCACAAAGTAGGGGATAAAAAATGTTTAAACGCGAAATCAATGGAAAAGTCCACATGCGCAGGGATCGAGTGATATTTGCAAGAAGCAAACGGCGCTAATTAAAATCCAGACTGCGAGTTAGTAATCAACGAATGCCCAGCGGCATCTCAACAAGGATGCGGTCAATGTGTCGACGGTGTTGTGGTGGGTGTGCATAAGTCCTTGCACCCCTTATTGCACGCGTGTATTGTAGGTGATGTATTTTGCCGAGGGACAATTTTTGTCTGACCAATTTTTATTCTTTTCACTTAAAACCAGCGCTCTACAGTGTGCCAGAGTCGTCAATCGCTCTGCACTCGGGCGGGATTGCAGTGGATTTTTTTTAAGACTCACATGTGAACACGATGAAGACAGCGACGGTGATTTCGTCGTCGTTTCTATTAATAAACGCATGCTAGAGCAACAAGATGAGGCGTCACGACGACGGGTGGCCCCGTAGCGTCAGTTTGTTTGGCACACACGACTCTACTGGTTGACAAACACCACCGACTCACATTGAATCGCTACATGAAATAGAACTTTTTAGGTTGTTTCAACACGTCAGTGACACTGGATTCATCTTCTTCAACATTTCAATCACTATATTTTCACGCCCGATTTTTAAACATCCGCTAATATTTTATATTTTTTTTTTTTTTTCATAATCTACATCTGAAATCACAATTTTTTTAATTGAAATTTTTTTGCATGAAAAATAATGCCGGAAATTAATGGCGCTCAAATGCTAAAAAAATTGTCAAAAAAACGGAAGTAGTTTGGCAAAGTTTTATCAGTTACAATGAAAAATATTAACAAATAAATTTTCAATGTGACATATTTTAGTGCTAAAAGTGCTATTCCAACTTATGTGAAATTATTTCAAGTTTTTGAGGCTAAGTTTAACGGATAAAGAAGTGGGTGCTACTTCAAAAATTTATTTAATTATATTCTCTATATTATAACTGATAAAACCTTTCGAAACTACTTTATCTCCCAGTTGAGACATGATAGCAGCTATATCATTCAAACATAAGTCGAAATTCGCATTATTCATTGAGTATTTTCAGCTCAAAGTTTTTACCCTTTTTCGGACGATTTAAAAAATGAAATTAGAATTTTTTTACGCAGAAAAAAATGATATTTTGACGTAGTAAAAAATTTTACTCCGTCTAAATTGATGAACACGACAAGAAAAATCCCTATTACCCATAAAATAGTTCTGTTTTACGTCAGAGATTAAGTGTTGTCTTAACTCAACGTGAGCTTATTTTATAAATAATTGTCAACTTTAGGATTCGTCATGTCGTTCACTTGTTTACACAAGGTGTTTTTCTTCCCGCGGCGACATTCACGCTGAAAAATCTTCTGAAAATAGAACATACACATGTATACGAAAGAGCGAGAGGGCTAAAGATTTATCATGATTTAATGGAGCTACAAGATCGTAAAAAATTCCAGGGGTGCGAGAGTTTGTCAACGACTTTGTCAAAGTTGTGTCAACAGAGGCCTCTTGCCAACAGCTGGACGCCGATGGTGGCTGGTTATTTCGAAATTTAACGACACTGCAGCATATAGCAGCATCACAGAGTGTCGGAAACGCCATCACGCGCGCACACACGCGAGTCTTTTCCGCGTTGTGAATCACGGCGGCGCGTTAGTGAAATTTCTCCGCGGAGATGTAAAGCAATTTTATTGGGATGAGTAAACATCGAGTCAAGTTTGAGACACGATGAGCTTATTCCACTTGGCTAAACGACCGTACAATAATACGATTACATGGCCTGAAGCTGCGCGCATCCGCAGCAGACATGTCCTTATTGCATATAGCATGCATTGTCTGATTTAATCGGCCATTAATGAATCTGACATCACTTTCCCGGTGTGTTCAATCAATACAGAAAATGAAAAGATGCCTCGTCATCGCACTCGTTGCGTGACCCCGATCAAACGTTCGTCACGGTGCAATTAATAACGAGAAACGCCCGATTGTGTGGGTGCGGCTCGAGTTATTGCGTTTCAGTGATAACGAGAAAATGATTCGACTGTTCCATGTCGTCTAGTCATCTCTGCGTGATTTCATTTTTCTTTAGTTGATCAATTTTTACCAAATTTATCCACAATATTATCTCTTATTGATTTTTTTTTACGTTGAAAATTTTTTTTCAACCTCTGCTTGATTGATTTTTAATTTTAAAAACCAATAAACACGTGTGTAAGTTTTTTTGTTTAGATATATGTAGGAGATATGATTTTTTTTTAGTGGTAAAATTTAATATTAATGTTTTCTATTATTTTTCTGTTGCAGGGGGTAAGTTTAGCAGGATTTACATAACACGCAAAAGCATCGTATACTCTTCGATGAGGCAATTTTGCCATAGTAGGATAAGGACGAGGATCAAAGCGGCACGACCAAATTACCCAGACGTGCGACACGAGAGTTGTGGTAGCCAATTTGTGTAAGTTGAATTTCTTCGATCTCCGCTTCATCTATACATATCATATAAAATATACCTCCGACAATCATAGAAGCTATTAAATTCAATCGTTTACCATTGCTAATCAATTTTTTAATCTACAATCAATGACTGGAAGTATTATTAAAATATCGAATTAATTTTTTATCTACAGAATTAATTTAAATTGAACAAATTAACAGCATTTAGTTTTTGGAAAATCGGTACTTGGTCGTATTGATTTGTTATTTTTGTGGCGACTGCACGACATCAGCCCCCTATACAGTCTATAGTTGAACGGAAAAAGAGTGTCCTTAGTTGCTCATGAAGACGGACTCCAGTTGCTGGATTTCCCACGCGATAATTACCGGTCTTCTCCCTTAAGTCGAAGAGACCGGACCCTCGTCGAGCGATTGGACGGCGGATCAGGGTTCAGTAATTACTTTTGTCGGAATTTTTTTTTTCACCTCATTGTGCGGCGAGGAATAAAATGCGAGGGCGGGAAGGACTTAAAGATGTCGATAGTCTCTCTAGCTCGATATGCGAGGCCTGCGGTTGACGTCGATTAATCACGTTTCAACCGTGTGCTGCAGTGAACGACGCGACGCTGACTTCGCAACACTGCCTATCATATCAGAACGGGTAATTGAAAGATATCCGGCTGGAAAGTTTGATGCTGAGACTATTTTTTCCCCTTTGTGTCACTGCAGTGCAGTGTTGCTGCAGCCAACGATTGGCGCGTGACTTGGATATTGTAGAAATGCGTACTCACCTTGATTATATTTCGATTCTGCGTGATTTGTGTACTGCAAGTTTGAGAAATATGTTTGAATCAATCGCTCCAAGCTCCAACGGCTGAGTATACATGCCGTGTTATTAATAATAGCACCGCGTCCACCCAGGCCTACCGCCCGAGCAGGCTACTCTGTTAGCAACGAAAACATTCCGCGCGTCGATTTACTCTCCGTGATAAACGTTGACATATTTAAGCGAACTCGTAAAGCCTATTTTTGGGGGCCCATACTCTCCTCCCTATCGACCTCGTATATATTATATGTATATAAGGCTTTGTATAAACGTGAAATTTTGTGGAATTTCATTCAACCACATGCGTAAGAAGAAAAATTTCTTCTTACTTTAAGATTCGTGCATTGATTTTTGCTATAATATTTAAATTTTATCCAGTTTTTTTTATAAAAACGTTTTAATGGTGTAATATACTATTTGTTTTTCTTTCAAATTTTATTTTTTTTTCAACTCTTACTGCTGACCAAAAAAATCAAGTCAAATTTCGACATTTGATGCGGCTGTGTTATTCATTTTTCTTTTCAAACTCATCTTCATCAGATTGAAGTCGCGGAAAAAAGGGTTGTAGTTATAGTCACGGACAAATCGTCCTCACAAGCTACTACAAGATACTCGAGACAATGTAGGACACTTGAAGATGCCTATCAGCGCTGATGCCAGGCAAAAATGTCCAAGAGCATATCTCATTTCCTAGTAGTATATAGAGATTCCTTGTGTCGTTGCATCCGCTCTCGTCGGCCAGTATCGGCATAGTTATCGCGAGCAAGATGAACTTGCAGTCGGGTAGGATTCGCAGGCCAAACCTGGCTGCGACAGCGAGTTATGATATCGGTGGCGATCGGCGTGCCAAGTGAAAACACGGTGGCGTGAGTAATATAGAACCGCAGAGTGATCTTTTACAGCAGCCCTGCGAGTATATCAGGCTCTGAGGGGAAGAAATGATCCACACTGGACGCTCGAGATGCTATCGTGCCTGTATAACCCTGGAGAGGAGCGCGAAACGCGCTGAGGGTCAAGGCTCCCGGAGCAGTCGTAAATAAACGACTCGATGCTACCAGTGCCAATCGCGTGGAAACCTTACCGCCGATTGAAATGCACGCGTGTGTTTTGTTTTTTTATAATTTTATGTATAAGCTTCAATTTTCTCCTCATACCGCGAATCACACTTTGCTTACAAATTGAGTAGCTATCGCTGGATCATCATGATGATGGGTAGAGTCTGCGGTTTGCACTACCGTTTGCACTCGAAAAATCTACTCACAGTCTATAGGCATTGTATATATGTTGTACCACCTGCCTTCAGCATCAATTTTACAGTAAAAGCCACAATTCCGCAGCTGGTTCAACTGCGATCCAGATTGGCACCTCCATGTCATCCAGCGGATAATCAAAAGCACAACCTCCCGGCTTCATTATCTACGCTCATTACCCATACTCCTTGACCCTCTTCAAAAGCACACCAGCCTCGTTATTATAGTGCTCGCCTGTTTCCGCTAGATATTTGAATGATTGGCCCCTGTATCTGCGCTCAGATACAACCAGCGTAACTGCCCCCTTGATCACGCATCTGGCCCCTTCGCGAGAACACCCGAATTTTACCTACTATTAGTCCGCGTATTATGCACTCGCTCATCCTAGTTTTCCGTTTATTATTTCTTTCTTCAGCTCACTCAGTCACGCAATTTTTGATTTTTTTTTTAATTAATTAAACACTTCTAATGTATTGTTTTGTTGATTTAATTTCTGGTGATTTGAGAAGAGTTTAATGTTGGGTTATAGTTGGATCGTCCGATGGAAATTGAGAGGTGTGGCTTCAATGCTGGGAAGTAATCCAAATTTTTATACTCATAAACTTGAATTTCGTCTTTAACTATAATGATAAATAATTTTTATATGGAGTTTTTAATATTTGAAATTTATAGCTACCTTTATTGATCGCAGGTTTTACGTTTTTTGTCGCATATAGAACCAACTTTGTTGGATCTTGAGAGATTCTTGGCTCGAAATGCTTGTCTAGAAGTGATGAAATGCTCGACGACTGCTTTTTATTTGTATGACAGACGGCAATGACACTGCGCTCGGTTAGTTTCTCATCCGGGTGGATAGTTTGGCCCGGTGCGGATGGTTGTTCCGCACCAACAGTCATCACCCTCTTGGCAGCACTATCCGCCGGAGACTTCCGGCTTCTAGGCCAATCTGCTCGAGGGTGTGGATGGTCCTTTTTCTCTGCCACCTCGCTCAAATCTTTCTCGTCACCTGCAAAAAAACAATTCCCTGTCTTTATGAGGAAGAAAATTAGATTATTGTGGTTTGTTGGTGTAAATTTTATTTTAGACAATTTTAAATTAAATATAATTAGAATTCTCTGGTGGCAAGCTTGTTTTATGTCTCTGCACGGGATTTTTCTTCTCGCCGTTGACTTTGTGCAGAGCTATTCGAACGCCCAAAGTCGACGGTCCTTCCACAGGAGTCTGAGACAGTGCTATAGGATCAATATAAGCATCGAGCAGTGGATTTGCCGGCCTGACAGACACCACATCGTGCTTTTGTTGTTGAGCTTCCGGCAAAATTGTAAATTTCAATTCACTCGGCTCCTCCTCCACCGGTTCCACAGCCTTTGCCGCCTTTTCCTGCAGCTTTTTCACGTGCTCCTTCGTATTGTTGGCGACATTTCGCCATGCTTTCAAGTCCTCATCCTCCGCTTTTACGGTTAGCAGTGAGTCATTGTAATCTACTTGTCCAATCGTGTCTTCGGTGTTTAGCAGCAATTTCTGCGCTCCTTCATCCGCTACTGGAGGCTCTAGGACTAGTGGCTCTTTATTCGGCAGGGGAGGATCACTTTTTTGCTCACTTATAGACGGAGATTGAGGGAGGTCAACGGGTGGCACACTTGCAGTTGAGGTAGGCCGTGAATTTTCCATTTTTACTGTGTTTTTCGTTGCTTCAATGTTTTCTGTCACTTGAGAGACTGGCTGCACCTGAACTGCTGGTTCTGCCAAGTTCACTCCCCATTTTTGTTTGAGGATATACCTCGGAACTCGCTCGTCAACAGTTTCTACAGTTGTTGGACGCTCCTCGAGGTGTTTTACACCCCATTCATCGTGGTTACTTGCAGCTCGATTGGCTGGAGACTGGTTTAGATAGTTTGAGGGCTCAAAAAATTGTTTTTCTAAGCGATTGTCGTCGTAACTTTGATTTGGGAATATTGTCCTGCTATTTTCAGATCCATTATCACCAATATAACGAACTTGTTTCACGCTGAGTTGATCTAGAATTTGAAAAGATTCAGAGAAAAAAAAAAAAAACAAGAAATAATTCCCCATCTTTATTTAAAAGTCATCTTTTTTTTTCAATTGCAGAAAGTTTAAAATTATATCCAGTTGCTTTTTTGGTTAAATTAAGTTTCTCTTACCTGATGAAGAGTGAAAAATATTCTTGAATCGATTCAGCAGTCCGAGCTTACGGCTCGTAGTGAAAAAATGTCGGATATTCATTAAACTTTTCGATCCCATACTTTTAATTTCTTCGATAATTTTTTTAAACTTCTTCAAATCAACTTGCTATTATTTCTTCGTTGTACCGAGTATATATTTAATGTTTTTTTTGTTTTTTGGTCGATGATAAACATCAATGTTCATGTTATATACTCTCTAGACACGAGAAAAAAGACGATCACAGAAAATTAGCAAAACGCTTCGTTGACGTAGACATTGAATCTCCAACCTGGGCCTCTTAACTTGCTTAACTTGGGTTAATCATTAGCAAAACTTTTGCCCTCCGGAGACTGTGCAACCCTCCGCAGTCCAGTAATGGCATAATGGACACTTCCCCGCACTATATTGATCTCAAACTAGACGTGAACAATCTTGATTTCGACTATAAATATTTCCTACTCTATAAAAACAATATTTTCTATAAACAATTCAATTTTTCACTCTAATAAAAGTGAAGTAAATTTACAAATTTTTTTGTAACGTTGAATTTTATTATTTTTATTTATGAATTAAATTATTTGTGGTGTTACAAAAAATGCTTAAAGTACGTAAAAATGTGTAAAAAGTCTTGTATAGCGGCGCAGTTGATAATAATACAATATCAAATGGTAGAATGAACTCTCCGGGTGATAATGGTCATTCTATCCACGTAGGTTGCTGATAACCATGTGGATAAAAGTTTAAGAAACGTTATCGAGAGGTTATGTGAGACATTAAAAAAAACACACGTGTCCTTAACGGTGGCCGATGCAATTTTAAACGGGCTATTTCAGTCCCTTCCAATGGTTTCTAACAGGTTTGGTCGGGGTTGGTGTGACACATGTCCTCAATGTTGCTTACATGAATCCCCCAGCCACTGCTTGAATACCAAGTGGGGAAATATTTTGAAAATGTTTTGCGCGACGTAGCGCGGGCAAATGTTGTTTTATTTATCTGAGATAATGTGGTATATGTATAGAAGTTAGATATAATTGCTTGGGCAATCGAGTTGGACATGAAGGATATTTCTTGCCACAATCCTGGCAATAAATTCAATGGTCCCTAGTGTCAAATAGCAGGGCCGTGCCACGCCAATTGTATAAATTGGCTATGACAAAGTTATCGTGTCCATCCCACTTGTGCACTCTTTTCTATGCTTCACTACGACCCCTGGGTCTCTTGTCGTGGGCACATATTTTGTCGTGTCGCGGGGGAAAAACTACGGCAGCCAATAGTTTAGTGTTGGGGCAAAAGCAAACGCTGAGATGCAGGTGCGTGCTACCGTCGTCCCTCCCTCGTGATCGTTTGAGACATCGTTCCCGCGAGGATCACGGAGTAGAAACGTGATGTTGGATCTCTCGCTCTCTGGGCACGTCTCTCAGCCTCGTCAAATCGCATCGCTGCAGATTCTTTCTCGTGTCCTTCTCGCAAAGTCTTTATATATACAACCTTTGAAGAATCGTTTTTTTTTTTTTTTGTTAGAAAACGAACTTGAATTATACAGTTTAATTAATTCTGTGCTTTCTAAATTTAATATAGAATAAATTTTAAAATTTTATTCAGGAGCTTATTATGTAAAACCCGCGGATTTCGTGATTTTTTTTAGTTTTCCAACGATAACTTCATAAATAAGGGAGATATTGAAAAATGTTATAGAAGTTGAATTATCGAGAGTAATATTTCCTACAAAAAACTTTAGATAAATTTTTTTTTATCTCTTGTAGTTTTTGTGATATTACAGATTTTTTGAAATTTTTATTTTTCAAAATATCTCAAAAACAAAGCGAGATATCAAAACAACTTATTCGATACTTTTTGTAGAAAATTTGGTTCCCTTTCATTTGATACTCCTGAGTTTTTTTATTATCTTGCTCCGTTACAGAGTTATCAGTGAAAAACGAAAAAAATACTAAAAATCGCGATATTTCCAAGGGGTATGCTTATGAAAAT
This sequence comes from Macrocentrus cingulum, assembly GCA_002156465.1. Lineage (NCBI taxonomy): Eukaryota > Metazoa > Arthropoda > Insecta > Hymenoptera > Braconidae > Macrocentrus > Macrocentrus cingulum. The sequence goes on from MVJL01004858.1 coordinate 79,145, forward strand.
TTAATAACAAGAAAAAATTTTTTTTTCCATCTTTATACATGACAAAATTTATTGTTAACACTAATTTAACTCATAAATGAGAAATAACTTTATTCGGCTGACGTAACGTAGGTTATTCTACTCAAAACTGAGTAAACACAGGGTAAACATGAAGTTTGAATTGTTTTCACAGCATTTTGCGTGAATACTATAATTTCTTATTATATATATATTGTTTTTTTTTTTTTTTTAACTTTCCAGAGTTATTTTTAAAACGATCTAAATCAATTTTTTAATCATTTCCTAAAAGGCATCGGTGAATCATTCTGGGGATTGGAGTTTACATTCACCTACCCTATCCTGCGTGCGTCCGTGGTGGGTCGAATGAAACCGCTCGTTTATCAGCAAGCGACTCCAGTGAAAGCGACACCAAGGGCTGTACGCACGACGAATAATAATAATCCGGCTTTGCCGTTGGCGCGCGTGCTATCAGACCTCGAAAAAGTTTTGACCACGCGTGCGGCCGAGAGTAAAAAAAAAAAAAACGATTGACTGGACGTCATTTATTGCCCCTCTTTTATACTCTGCCATTTTCAATCAACCGCGATATAGCTCCGAGACCTCGTTTTCAAGCTATGAAATATTTTCCACCATCCATGCAGATGCCTTTATTCAAGAGCCTTCTCTGCACCTGATCCAATTTATTCGGCCAGGTCAAGGGTGATTTTCGTATTTATATGTAGACACACTAGCTCGCCAAGCGATGGGAAATGCCGCGCGCCAAACTCCTTGTCACCCCATTTGGCAAGTGTCGTCGTTGTGCGGGGCTAATTTGTCAGTTGTCGAGTTAGCGTCCTCGAGGGGATTCACGCGCGCCACGAGCTCGGTAATCAACCGGTGAATATCTGAACTGCGCCTTCGAAGCTTTGCGTATATAACCTTCTTCAGCGTGGGTGTAGAGCATCTCGAACCCTCGCTGCACACCCCCTTCGCGCGCTCATTTATAAAGAAGAGGCTCACGTTGGCACGCGATTGATCGTGCCCTCTCTGCACAGAAACACAAGTAATTTTCAAAGTCTTCAAATTGCCAAGGCTTGAGAAAAGATTTTTTCCTTTTTCTTCGCCTTATTGTGTATGAAAAGTAGTTTAGGGTGAAATCTGACGTGTAATTCGTGACGAAAATTAGTGCAATGCATGGACGAACGACTTTCTCAGTCGAAACATCACGATTTCTTGGAAAAGAATTTTTATAAATTATAAAATTAATTGTTTAAATTACTTGAATTAATTTTGTTCTTTTTTCTTCTTCATAGAAATCCAATGTTTGTTAATATTACATAATAGTTTATGTAATTATATTTTTTTGACAGTGAGGAAAAAAAAATATATTCATCGCAGCTAATTCAATTTGTCGTATAAATAGAACTCTTTGAGACGCGACCGAGTCCATGCTGAAAAAATCACAGAGTGTCAGAGGGTTAGGTTAATCAGAGGAACTGCTTCTTAAATGTGAAGGAAAAGAAGTAGCTAATGGTTGCTGTATTACCAGTTGGCACACATCTAACCTCAGAGAGATATGTGTGTCACACACTGGGTAAGCGATAGCCTCTCGAATTTTCAAGCTTTCTAGTCATCCATTTTCTGCCTCCCTTCCTGCATACATTATTTAAATAAACAACGACGTAGGAACACGAAGATTGACTGTTTCGCGTCTTCTTCTCTCTCGTTCACGATTTTCTCTCTCTCTCGTCGCTCTATCTGCAGCAGCGGGGTTGTGACGAACAATTACCCCCACTTGCCTGGCAGAAGGGCAACTTCGACATTGAAGTCTTGTAATGAATTTTAAATTGACTCGCATTTATAATGCAACATACGATGACAACAAAGACCCACTTGTCAGGTACAATAAAAAATAACCCATATACCAATTCAATTCAAATCATAATCAATTATTTAACATTTATAATTTCATTTTAAATTATTTTTCTACATTATTTCAACATTTTTTTTTTATTTAAATCACTCGTTTGAATTTCTCCCCAATTTTATGCCATAAATTGGAGAAATTCAAACTCGTAAAAAATTGCATTTCCATAAAAAACACGTTTTACGATATTTTATATTGAATACAAAATTTTTTTTTATATGTAAAAAAAAAGGAAATTGAATGCAAAAAATTATATTTTTAAATTGGAAAAAAAAAAAATTATTTACAAATGAAATTACTTAGATTTTTTAAAAAAAGTTTTGTAATAATCATGTGCATGGGTGTAGAAAATGTTATTTTCAAAGTAAGTATAAGAGTGTATAGTATAAAAATACACCTGACTGGCCATGTGGTCAATGTCTTGGAGAAACTGATATAACAAACATTGCTGGCACGTTCTTATCGTTTTGTTCTTTTTACTGTCGAGTGAATTGGCGGCTTTGATCTAGTCTGTATAGACACCATCCACTGATGGCCTAGTCCCTGATATATAGGGTATATAGAGGGAAGAAGCTTCGCGTTCAGTCTGTCTGAGGAGGTTAGCTTAATTATTATTCTCCGCTGACGATCGAATTTCCCTTGTCGGCTGTGCGAGCAGTGATGCTATAACGGACCGAGGGTTGTGGTAACGAGTTTGCAGTCTATTCTACATGTTTCTCCAGTGATACACAGCGGAAGGTTGGCTAATGCCTCGGGACATTCATTGAGTCCATGCAACTTAACTAACCCAGCATGCTATTACAATGCATCTCCGGCTTTCCGCCTTTTTAAAAGCTCCATATCATTTACTTTGTCAGTATATATCTCTCGTGGGAGTTATTTATAATTATATTAATGAAATGTGGGCTATATAGAAACCATTGGAAAATCTCTGGAAAACACAGTGAATATATTTTTTAGAATTTTTTGTTTTGTTTTAGTAATTAAAAAAAAAAAAATTATTTCAATTGTTTTCAAAGAGAATGAGGAGAATGTAGAAATTGTTTGTGGAGTATTTAATGTAATTCAGGGGATGCAAAGGTTGTTTTTACGCTTGGATCCTTCCGGAAATGGTTGGAAAATATACTGAATGTTGGATAAAATGTTAAAAATCTACTTTTTCAAAGCTTTAGCCTTGGGCATTTAGTATTTATTTTTGTTGTATTTTTTGAGTTTGTTGGATGCTAATTTAAATTTATTCAATGTTTTACGTTATTTATTATTAATATTATTATTGTTTTGTTTACGTGATTTTTTTCCCGACATTTTTATGATTAAAATAATTTTTTTTTTTCGATAAATATGCAAGAAAAGTAGAAAAAAAATTTTTTTTCATGCGATTTTTTTTTATAATTGTTATGATTGAATTTTTTAATGCACCATAAAGTCGTGTAATAAATGTCAAAATAATTGTAGTGCCAGGCTGTAACAAGGATCTGTGGTTTTTTTTCGTCTCCAAAGTCCGTAAGGGTGTTGAAGGCGAGATTTAAAACAATTACAAGAAGTCTGGGGCTATCTCAAGGGCTGTCCTGAGGGTGAGAGTTAATCTTGAGGGTGGTTTAATTAAAAGTGGTGCCAACTGACGGGTGGCCATCGATCAACACTCGGCAAAGTATTTTCGGCGTGAAGCCAAGTGTTGCGCGCCCGAGTCGTTGTCTCCATAGAAACAAAATGATCAATCAAATGAATGCTCGCGCGAAACTCGACGATGGCCACACGGATCCAACTATACTGCTCTCACGTCTGACTGATGCAGCCAGAGGGTATACGTGGCGTATTTTGAACGACGAGCGTCTTGGAATCCGGAATGTGTCCGACGGGAAACACGCGTCGGATCAGTCTTGCTGGATGGCATCTGAGGAGCGCAAAACACGCCAGCGGAGAATGTCCAGCAGGTGACGTTTTAACGCCTGTCGCTCGACCCCATCTTTCGACGTCTTTCAACCCTCTGCGACTCGAAGATGAATCTCCGACGTGATGCCGCAATTGCCGCCAAAGTTTTGTGAAAGGATTGACAGTCCATGTAAACCCTCTTTCTATAGGTTGTTTTGGATTGTAAAAATTTTTTTAAAAGTGATTTTACTGAATATTCCAAGTAGATTTGAGATATACAAATATAGGGGAGACTGGACTCAATGGAAATATTAAAATCTTTATTGTGTTCAAAAAGTATTAAGCCATCAGTTTTGAACACTACTATATATCCTCATGTGAAAATTTATACAAATTTAAATACAATGATTGATTAGATTTTTATCGATAAAAATTTTTTTACTTTATTCTCTGTTCATATTGACAGCTATAGCAGGTTGCAGTTGGAATACCCTTTAGTTTAAAAGTGCAATTATTTATTAATGAAAAACATTTATTATTGCATTAAGAAACTGAAAAATTGAACTTTTTTGGGTTTTGAATATAGTATGTGGTCCAAATTAGTAGACGTAATAAAAATCTGCAACGCTTTTTATACTTTCAGACACCATAAAACAGTAAATATTTTATTCCAACTATTCTATATTAATTATTGCAAAAAAATTTATTGAACGATTTTTAAACATCACTGTTTCAGTTGCATCCAGTCTCCCCTATTTCAAGGTAATTATTTTAAATTATCCAATCTCTAAAAGTGATTGAAAAAATTCGTAAAATTGAGGAAAATTTTTTTTTTTTCAACAAAAAAAATAGCAAGTGAATCTTTTATGCCAGAGAATTTGATCCCAGTTGAAAATAAAGCTTTGAATGAAATAAGTGGAGTGTTTGAAAGGAAAGTATCGAGCTGATGTACGCACAATGTAAACTGAAAGAAATTTCCTGGCATCAGAGAGGCCGATTTTCGCATATTGACGAGAGAGTAGCCTTTGAAAAAGATTGCGCCGGGGGTTTAGAGGCCGCGGCCCACAAGGAGGTCGAGAGAGAGTGGCTCTTCCTCGCCAATTGCTCTCGTGTCGGTCCTTTGAACGTCAAGCAGGCGCGTCCATGGGCTTTTCTATCATCAGTAAAAATCCAACACACAAGTTGCTCTACTCGCAGCTTTAAAAGCATCAAACCCACAGTGCATCAGCAGCTCAAGACGAAAAAGCTCTGTAGAAAAGAAGACTTTGCGTGCAACTCGGTCATCCCTCGTTCGAGAATTTATGCTCGTTGTCCCTAAAGCATCCTAACTAGTCCACCCACTTACTTACTCACTCACCAAGCCCTGAGACTCGGCCATTTCTCCCCTGCTCGGTCAGAGGGCAGGCTCTGGTGGGCTTGCCGCGGACATCACCCTTAAAATATCACCTCGGCTTGTTTTATCGTGTACTGCCACACTTTTTTTCTTTCTTTTTCCTCTGCTCTGAAAACGTGACTCCAATACCTCGCCAGATATGCACTACAATCGATTTAGAAATCTTCAGGGCTATTGTGTGCGCAGTAGTGAGAGAACTAAATTTACATATTCACCATTTTATCACCAAGTTTTAACTGTCTTTTTTACCCTGGTGGACACTCACGATGGATTTATGATCATCCTCTTGTTTTTTTTTTTCTTTATTCCACTCAAGTTTGGATAAGGAAATGCTGTGAAAGTTTTTTTCTCCCCAGTAAAAAGAAATTAGATTTAAGAATTGGCGGTTTTTTGATCGTTTAAAAATTTTTTAAGGCTTAAAATGATTTTTTTAAGGTACTTTGAGTATTTTGCAGGATTGGTGAGTCTCTAAAGACCCCCTAAAACCGCATGATAACCAAAAATTAGACTGAAAAAACGAAGAATGTCGTGATAGCGGGTGTTTTACGTGGCCCACAACTACCGTGCAATGTATGTAGGTAAATGTAGACGAGGTGCTTGGACTCGAATTGCCTGTGCGATGGCGGTTGTGCCTTAACGGAGCGCTGTAACGCACCCTCGAGCTTAACGAACCGCAAATGCGTTGTTTTAACGACGTCGTTAATATTTAACCAAATATCCAGGAGCACGAGGCCATTTGGGCTCAACGATACGACCTGACTGACGCAAAATTGAATGTACCAAGTGTCCAATCTTTCATTGATGTGATCTCTCGGACAAAGCAGTTGAGGCTAGCAAAGTTGCAAGTCACAGAAACACGAGGCTTTCGCCGAAATCCAAGGTCTTAATTGCCTCTATTTATGCCCCTGTGGCTTCCGATTCGGTCCGAGCGCTGAATTACGTGACATGTTTATGAAGAGGCAAAGGCACTAATGCTCCATACCCTCAATCAAGCAATCGCACTTTCTTTTGCTATCGCACACGAGCTCTCAGACCCGACTGAGTGTATTGATCTTTTGCTGGAGCGCGCTTTGATCTACCGAAAGGTCTTGTATAGACTATTAAGACCTCGACTCTCGCTCTCTCTCTCTCTCTCTCATTCAGAAGCCCGCTGGCAGGTTTATCTCGTTGCGACAGATGCGCTTTTTCAGTCTGTAACTATAAATTATCTACGGTGAAAAGAAAAAAAGTTTTCGCGACAATATAGAGGGTTTTTTTTTTATTTGGGGAAATTATCCGAGTTGGCTGAATTTTTTTATTGCTGGAAATTTAAGGGGAATATTGAGGAATCTTGTGCGAACGATTTTGCGCTTTAGGATATATCGCTCGCTGAAAAATCGAGCAATTTAAACGCAACCCTGAACTCCCTCCTACTCTTGCTATAGATCTACCGCTGTGTGAGAATATTTAGGGGGTTAATTGCCGCGATATATTTTATTAGATTTACTTGCAAACACCCGGGAAACCTTGTTGACCTGACTGTGAATTACTCTCGCCATCTGTAAACTATTTTACACTTTTATACTCTGCGTATAATCTTGCAGGTTGACGAAAAAAATGTTTTTTTGTTGAAAAAATATATTTATCGGGTATTTTTTTATAGAATTTAATAGATGATACCAACAAAACTAATTATTAAAATAATCATAGTTCAATGATTCTAATTTTCGCGTCTTTTTAATCCTTTATTTGTTTGGTTGATTTTTTACTTTTTTAATTAAGGTGAATATAGGCATGAGTCTTTTGTTTATGTCGATGTGTCGATCGAATTTAAAGGGCTAATAAGACAAGTTTAAGGTTTACATGGAAGTAGGGCATTATTTCGGCGAAATAGTTATGCAATGCAGTAATAAATGTTGTCATTCACGATGATATTTTTTCTACAGGAAGTTTAGAGTCCCAAAAATACCCTTAAAATTTAGTAACCCCTTCGTGTCGTTTTAAAAACCATCGCATACCCCTAAACCTCAAATTTATGGGAAATACTTATTAAATATAGTGATAAACGCTTTTTCCCATGATGAAACTTTTTTCTGCAGTTACTCTTGAGTCCCAAAAACACCCTAAAAAATCAGCAATCGCCCCGGCGTTGTTTAGGAACACCCCCAAACCTCAAATCTATGGGAAATAATAATTGTGGTAAATACGTTTTGTTTCACGATGATATTTTTTCACAATTAATTTACGGTCCCAAAACCACTTGAAAAAAATCCACAACCCCTGGCGTCATTTTGAACTATCAGTTACAAAAAATGCGATAAAATAAGTAACTCGCCTAGCGAAGCTGACGTGCACATATGTTAGTTTATATATTTTTTAATTTATCAAGTAGGTATAAATGATAGAAAAATTAAATTATATAGTGATAATACCTGCAGATAGTATTTAAGATGAGAGAAATTGCCCCGAGAGGTTGAAACAATTAAATCCAAGACATCGTCAACGCAGAGCCGAGGGCCAACTGCAAAGTTTGCGTTTGTAGTAGCTAAATGCGTTTGACAATAGCAAAAGCAAACGTAGATTGCCATCCCTGCGAGTGATTTTCACCCTCTCAGATGTGAAATGAAAATTATTTGCGGTTTATACACTAGATCCTATAAATAGCTAAAGCTTAAATATATTCTCAACACGTCGTCATTGCACAGCTCCCTTATTCGCGTACTTGGCGTATTTATAGAGAGACGGCGCGCGATCAGCCGTCAAGGAACGGTCACGGATAAAAGTGCGGAAGGGTTGGAGAGAAAATCCCCCTGGGAATGGACGTGGCAAATAAAGGAAAAACTGGACACACGAGTGACCCTTTACAGATGCTCCATCATACACTCGCTGGCGATGTGGGCCAATATTAATTTAATAACGTCCGAACGTGAACAATCGACAGGCAATAACTGACGGCCAATCAAGAGGTATACAACAACCCTTTATTCCCAAGAAAAACAAACATTTGTGCCGTATATAAGATGCTTCGGAATGGCAGAGAATCAACCCCTTTTCACAAGTGTCACTCCGGGGCAAGTGGCTGCTTGTTCTTGTTGATTTCATCGCTTGATGCTCTCCCTCGTCGACTCTTTCGCCTGGCTAAAATCCCGAGGGAAACTTGCGCCCAACGACACACAGTATATACCCAGTAGGTAATCCCGCACGGGCGAAAGAAAAAAAATTTATTTACTCGAAAACATCACGTTGTATTTTTTTGATTTAGAATTTTTTGCCTTTAAAGTGTATACAAATATTTTGTTAAATTTTTCCTTCATGAGAAAAATGTTTTTATTCGTTGGAAATATGATTCTTTTTCGTTTTGCGTATTTTTTCATGTACAAATGTCCAAAAATGTTGATCTTGCACGCACTCAAATCTCTCACAGGGAAAATGATCAAGGGGAAAAAATAGACGAAAGTTATTGATGAATTGATATTTTTCGTCGGGCTTTTTTCGTTGGATGAAGGATAAGGGTATAATTCAATCTAGCGATCTGCGAGAGAGTATGGCAGATTAATTTGGATATCCCGGAGTTGGGTCGCACATAAATCAAGCAGACGCGAAGTAGGGCGTCGCGTTTGTGCTCTCTCGTGATGCGACGGAAAAAATAACTCGAGTGCTCGCTTCGAGAGACTGTGTGCGCGCACGGGGAAACGTCATGAGGTCACCCCGGGCGCCGGTATAAATATTTTAAGTCCCGAATTAAGTCGAGATGATAAAGCGTTTCCAAGTAGAAGCCGCAGTCGTGCGTTATATCGCCTCCGCTCTACGTATACCACGTGTGTATCAAGCGGATATGCTATAGAGGTATATCCACCATCCGACTGTATATCCTCATCGAGCTCTGTCAATCCACTCGAGAGACAGACCTTGCCGCGACATCGATATACCATCAGTATGTACAGTCAAGATTTGCTACTGTTGATTTTGGCTCATCGACCGGAATAGACGCGATGAATTCATTTTTTTTCACGCGTAGAACACTCACATTTTTCATCCTCAATCTGCACAAGATGTCTCGGAATTTATTTTGACACGAAATAATTTATAAATTTAAAAATATGCCTATTACAAGATTTTTTTATCTTTTTTAAAAGTCATGAAACAATTTCAAAAAAAAAATTTTTAATCAATAAATCATTTTTTACCAGCCAACATTAATGTCTAAAGAGTCCAGAGGATCCGTGAAAAAAGGGTCACTTTATGCACTGTAGTGAAAAAAATCGGCCACTTTATAGCTGCAAAAGAGTGAAAAAAAAAACGAGTTTTACAGGCATCTGTTGCAAAAAAATTGTTTATCATACTTTTAGAGAAAATTAACTAACCTCAAATAATTATTCCATCATTATAATTAATATCTCTTAAATATAAAGGAAATTGTTCGATGGATTATATAGTTTTTTTATGATATAAAAAATTTCTCACACTTCTGAAAAATAATAAACTGCTGGAAAAAAAGACAATGTGGATGAGAAAAGTCTGTGTCATTATAAAGTGGATGAAGCGACGCGGTATAGTAGTACAGACATTAATGAAGCTGGGATTTTTCCTTATACTCGCTCACGACCATCATCACCATGATTATCATCGTGTCTCGAGAGTTCTTGTCCCACGGTCTGTATCGAAGTCGTCCCTGAAATGTTCGGGCGCCGTATATACGTACGAGCGTATATACAGAAAAGTCCACCCCGCGCGGCGGCCCAAGCGAGAGGAGGATATGAGAGATCCCGAGCCGCAATATCCAGTAGGACGTGCCTTGATGTGGCGTGGTGGTTCGAGATACGTGCGCGAAGATGCTACTTCTTCCGTGCAACTATGGGTAATGCTTGGACCGAGAGAGGAAGAGAGAGAGAGAGAGAGCGAGCGGCGGCGGCAAGTGCATCGAGAGCAACTGCGGCCGGGATAATTTGCCCTTCAGAAAATAACAGGGTGGATAGCGCTGCTGGAGACGCGTATATATATATGCTCAGAGAGACCGGCAGTAGTGAGAGGCTCTCAGAGGATATAAGTACGTATCGAAGGTACGTATCTTCGGCGAGTCTTACGCGCGTGTAAGAAGGCTGTGACCGCGCTGCACTTATTTTGTACGTGCGTATATACGAATTGTTTCTTTCTTCCCTGCCATCTCATTTCTTATTTTTATTCCTGACACATACAGACGAGTGTCATGCACATACTCTCTGCCCCCAGTTGATGGAAAAACCCATTTTTTCCATTAAAATTTGGATTTCTTGGATAGGAAAGAAAATATATTAAAAAGTGAAGAGAAAAAATAAATTTACAGTATAATGGAATCGAAATTCATCGAGTACTATATGCCATTTTCACTAATAAAAATATCAGCGAGAATGGACTCGGCGAGTGTAGAGTATGCCTTATTGGCTTCGCATAAGGGGTGTGCAATATTCCGTTTTTTTTTTAAAGTAATGAGTTTGCCAAATTCTTTTTCAATTTTTGCTATAAAGAGTCCTCACAAGCACCATTTTCTATTGATAAATATAATCTTTCAAAAAAATGCAATATTTTTGATATTTTTAAAAATTAATTTCATCGTGAAAAAAAAATATATCCATGTTCAAAGCTAGACCTTTATAAAGGTGTATGTCAAATAGTAAATTAAAAAAATCCAATTACACAAAATTTGAAGCCGATAGACTGCCTTATTTTTTACATGTACTTGAAATATCGATAACTCCACGGTATATTGGTGTAGCAGTCGGACTATTTTTCAAATAATTATAAACTCCAAATCCGTGATCTTACGTTTTTTTTAATCAAAAAATTGATTTTTCCTGTAATTATCGACAACAGCTGTTGAAAAAAAATGGAGCAACATTTTTTTCCAATAAATTTTTCCCTAAAGAAAGAAATGTTTCTTTTTTTCCATGGTGGTTCATTGCGATAATACAAAAGCATCGCTGAGCGAGCGGCCTCCCAAAGCGAACGTGTCACTCTCGAGTAATTCGTTAGGAAGCTGCGAACAACAGCAATAAACGTACAGAGAAACTGTGCGAGTATATGGGGCGACGTCGACCCTCGACCTTTGCTTTATAGGTCTACTGTGCACGACCCCCGCGAGACTCGATTTGTCAACTCGTTAGTGGAACTCGTTTGACCTCGACAGAGCCGTGTGCGGGAAAGAGCTTCGTGCTTCTCCGTTCTGTATCTCTATCTGTCTCACTGGGCCATTACTCTTCCACTCGACGCGACGCAACTCGGCCTCTTTCCCATATATACCAAACGCTCGACACATTTTTACATTTGCAGTAATCGCAAACGCGTATAATTAATACGAGCTTAACAGCGAAATTATGGCGATGATAGTTGACCGCCGGCTATCCGTCCTTTTCAAGTCGTCATAGAGGGTCGTTATAACGGGGAAAAAGGGGCGACTGGTGACTGATGTAGAGGGCGCTTGGCCATTACGTGGAACAGAGAGCCATTGGTCACTCGAAGGAACCTATACCTCAAATTGACGAATGGTAATGAGTTCGCCTTGTTAAACTTCCTGCTGGCATTAAACTTGTGTTTACTCGACTTTTTTCACCATTAATTACTCCCCGTCACCACCCCTCACGCGCAATCAACCCCTCGTAGTCAGATCAAAGGATGCGCGTCAATTTGAGGTATTAAATTCTCTTTTGACCCTCCTAGTTTTAATGTTTTATCCGACTACTTGGTAAAACCATGTTAAATTGTTGGTTTTTGTGCTATGGAAGCTTGAAAAAAATTTTTTTTTTGATTAAAATTAGATTGAATTTTATAAAATCATCGAATAATTTAGATTTCAGATTTTTTTACTCCTTGAAAATGATTTTTTTTTAAATCTTTAAAATTTGTTTTAAGAATAGATTTATTTTTCAAATATTTGTGGGTCAGTTGAATTGATACAGCCAAAGTAAAGTCTCCGGAGCACACTGCCGCTGGCCTAGCAATACCTAACGGACTTTATTCGACATTGCTTAATGGCGGCAGTTGTAAAAATGATAACGAATGACCTACGAGGCCGAGGGCTCCTGGGTAATGAAGTACGGTCAGTGTTGGGCGAGCAGGCAATCCTAGAAAAGCACGCGAATTTACACCCGGACGTCAGTAGACATTTCAGAGTCCTACGGGAGTCTAAAGACAGAGTCTACAAATTTTCTCAAGATATCTAACCTATATATTTATTTCTTGATTTTTTTTCTTGATCAACGCCGCGTGTTCCACTTTTATTTCTCTACAATACTAGCTTGATATACGAATTTTACCCTTTGTCTCTATAAAATTTAAAATGACGGTAATACAATTCCAAGCCTGCAATTAGCACTTTCAGGTGCATTAGTGTTTGTACGACCACCTTGAAAAGGTACTTTAGCTGCCATAAAAAAAAAAAATAACCGTCTCATTTCTTCACAGGGCACAAATTCATTTTTATCATCATCAAGTCTGCAAAATGCGTACCAGCTGTTTTTTTACGCATGAAAAAATCAATTTTTGCATTTGATTTAAAATTTCTTCTAAACGATAGTTAAAGCCTAAACTCATTTTTTAAAATTATTTTTTTATTAACATTTCATGATGGAGTATACTTATGATAGAAGTTTTTCCTTGCTCTTGAGATATCCAACTAATAATAAAGTAAAAAACGCTTTATTTATATACTATTGCAACAGATAAAAATTTTATCCACAAGTAGATATTATTTATTCTCTGGAGTATTGAATACAGATGCTCAAGTTTTAACAAGCTAGGTGGTAATTATCTTGGGTTCAAGGTCGATGTTCTCGGCCACTGCACAACAGACACGAGCAGGGGGGTTTGTGGGGGCAGGCAGAGCGACGGCTTCGCTTTGTTAATCGTGATTTGTGGCCGCCGCAGAGTTCAATTATCGAATTAATTGGTTCGCGTGGAAATACTTGGATGAAGAGGAGCAGCAGGAAAGTTCGGATATACATCGAGAAATAATAAAAATATTTTTTCCAACGTGGCAGCTATTGCTAATTTTTCCAGCGACTTTTCAAATGTATAGGTATATATAGCAGAGTCGAATTTTCGTTGATAAACATCTGCGAAATTGGTGTGGTCAATGTCTCCCGCCTTCTTTTTCCCCGCCCACTAAATATTATATATCTGACAAGAAATTGAAGAAGTGCATATAGCAGCAAGACCTCAGTACGAGGTCAGAGTCGTATCTGTCGTGAGCTGCATCCTCAAATTGCCGATATTTTGTACCGACTTCACGCCATATTTTACCTCGTCGTTATACCGGTTTTACCGAAGGATCGCACCGATAACGATGTGTGTGCGACACTGCATCCGCAATTTGTGATGAAAATTTCATGCCCAATATTTTTTTTAAACAATGCACAACACGAAATGAACCTTTCATTCTTTTTTCATCCGCGGTTTTTCCATATTTAACATTTTTTTCAATGATTAAAATGATTGAAATACTTTTTAAATTAATTTAAATGCATTTTTTTTCAATTATTTAAAAGATTTAAAAATATTTCGCTTGGAATTTTGGGCTCAGTATCGTTTTTTACTTGTCTAGAATAAAAGTAAAATATTTTTTTAATTTTTATTATTAGAAAAAAAAACCTTTACTCTTTATAATGTTTTTAAAATATCGTACGACAAATTAGGTAGATGGTTTGAAGGAAAGTGCAATAAATCCCTTAGAACGACCATAATTTGATTATTTTCAAGTTGGATTACGAAGAGTCTCCCATAATAGGATTTCTCGACTCCTAATTGACAAAGAGGCAGTAAACCAGTGCACAAACCTCTTCGTCACTCAATAAGAGATCGATTGCCCGAGTGCACCACCGGCAGATATAACTCTCGATGCGAAATTACCTCGCGAGAGCCGCGCGCGGCACGCCTATGTGTGCAAGGAAGCATCACGTACACTACGTGAAGCCGCTCCTGCCGCTCGAGTCCATTTACAAGACGATGCACCGTGTGCATGACGCTGTGGCGTGTATTCTCGCCACGATTGACGTCCTGGTGGCAGTACTCAGACTCCGGGGTCACTTTGCGAAGCTTCTTTCGCGCTGGGCGTGGCTCGCGAGCACCCAGAGGTCACCTGCACAGGTTCTAGGAGCACTTGACGACTGTCCCTTGTGCACTCGCTCAAGCTGCGAAGATTGTCGACAAAACCGAGAAAATTCCCATAAAACCTGCAATTATTCTCAGTAACTGACGAAAAAATTTTTTTCGAATGAAAATTCATTACTTATTATTTTTTTTTTTTAAGAAATAAAATTTGTTTCTACCATCTACAGAGTATAATAAAAAATTTTGATTCAAATGCAGTTAGTTTTTTACAGAAAAAAAAGAAATGAATACTTTTCAGCCATAAAATTGAAACATAAAAATATTTTTAATTAAAAGACTAATTAATCCTGCAAAAAAAAAATTTTTTTCTCACTGATGTATATATATCTGGGGAACGTGATGTGGAAAAAAACCTGCGTTGCCCCGTGATAAACTTGCGTCTTGTTTTTTATGTATAATACTGTGTTGCCATATCAATTGAGCTTGCGTGCTGAGGTCACAGTAAGACGAGGTGATCGACTCGGCGCAAAAATCGAACAAGATCGAAACAGGTGCGCGCCAATTCGCGGCGGCTACTCGCTCGCAAACTCGCTTGAGAGAGGAATCGTCGAAACAATTACAGAGGCCGCTGCTTGAAGAGGGCGCGATGCTACCGCGCAGTATATACCTATCCCCCGTAATTTCCACCCGAAGCATCATGTATATATAAGTATCTATGGAAATTTAATGGACGGTCTATATGGTGTAAATTCACTGCTCTTTTATACCATTCAGCGCTTTCGATGCGAAAATTTACATAACGCTCAAACTATTAATGCACGGCTTTGTAATCAAAGCACAGCCTGTTTCTGCAAAAAAAAAATTAAACGTCTTCAAAACACGAATATATTATTTTTCTTGATTATTTTGTTGATTATATTTTAAACACATACATTATAAACAATCTGAACAAAATTCTACCATATTTTAATTAAATAAATAACAATAGTATTTTATGCATTATCAGTTGAATAGCAGGAAAAAAATAAGTTATTTGTCAAAATCTTTAAAAAAAATTTTAATTGATCATTTAATGTCCTGAAAAATGATTTAAAATGATTTAAAAAAATTATTACAGAGATTTTCTCGAACGATATAATAAAAAATCTGCAAGAGTGTAGTATTACGATTTAACAGATGAAAATAAATCTACAAATTGCACGCAGTGGTCTGTGAAGACACCACGGGAATCGAGAGGTCACGGATAATTCGAGAGGGCGCGACGTTCAAACGTCCTCATAAAATATATCGACTTATTCCGTAGGCTGTGAAGTCTCTGGTAGTAATATAAATTTTGTCGAGCGACTCTCTGCCCCGATATTGCATTATCCATACTACTATTATAATAGTAATATATATATATCTAAAGCGAGTTCCGTGATCCAGGATCTCACTTTGGTCATTATCCTTTCACTGATGTCGAACTGTTATTTAGATGATATTTCGTGGACACGAGGTATTTGATGGTCATAAACAGTCGCTCTTGCGACCGAAAGAAAGCAGAATAAAAATCCCTGTCTGACTATTTAGTGAGCTTTTTCACTTAGGTCGCGCGCGTCCGTAAATTAATTTCGCCAGTTTTATTCGACTCGCGATGTCGTCAAGTGTCAGACTGCCATTATCGGAGCCAGGATAGCGTGTACGCTTGATACGTGTTGGGAGTGCACAACTAGACCTCTCTCGCTGATGGCCAGGAAAAAGGAGCGAGAGGGTGACTCAATGAGCCGGACATCCCCTGCCGTGTGTGTGTGTGTGCGTTGGTCCAATGCCAATGTTGGCGATAAATCTCACCCCACAGTATTATCTTTGCCACCCGGCAAATAGTAAATGCTTGTTCGCAACGCCCCAAAAGATATCGCAAGTCGCGCAAACACAACAGGACTCTCTATATATCGCTTCAAGGACAAAAGACCAGAGGGTAAATTATTTCAGGAATTTTCCCACTTAAATGACTAATATAATAAAATTTTTTTTTCTTCACAAATTTCCACGATGCTTTTTCCATTTGAATTGAGAAAAATATTTCAACAAAAAAACAAAATTTAATTTTTTTTTATCTAAATTACAAGATTTTTTTAATATTTTAGTCAATAATATTTGTTTTGATTTTTTTTAGTCTGAAAAATTCCATGTTTCGGTCGATTATTTTATTAAAAAAATGAAAATTAATTTAATTAATTTATAAAATCCAATTTTTTACTGGTAAAAAAAATTTTTTCTATCGAATTATTTTTTTTTTAAGTTGGAAAAATGGTTTAAGGGTTTGTAGTTAGGATTTTATCGATATCAATCTATCTACTTTAATCAAAACACTATGATAGAACCATTTTCTGGAGTAAAAAAATCCTATTCAAATAAAAACATCGATTTTAAATGATAAAATTGTTTCCAGTAAAAAAAATTAAAGTTTTATGGTTTAAAATGTAAAAAAAAAAAAAAATTCTAATTTCCACACGATTTTCACGTGTTTGCCAGCAAGTTAGAGGCGTGTAATTGGGCGAAATTTAAAACGTATGTGAGATCTTTAATACAAGGGACTTCCGCACCTCTCGAATACCAAACTCTGCGATCGTTTAGTCAAGAATTTCTCGAGTTCCGCAATAATTACATCGCGGGCGTCCTCGTTTTTCCTCGTGGCAGTCGCCTGATCCCACGCGTGTACTTTGTGCAGTAGATTATCCGCAGAAAATACACGCCAAGTGCATTTCTGTTCTGCTAATCGCACCTAAAGCCTAAACGTGAAGCGCAAGTGAAAGTCTACGCTTGTTGCCTGGCAATTAGAAACGTAGCAGGCCTATTATTCACAGCAAACCGTGTGTACAGCAATGCATATTTATGTTTTGTATTTTGTACGGCTGCAGTGCGGAAAAATCTAAAGGGGAGTAGTGTAATAGGGATTTTTTTTTCTTCAAGTCAATGGAAAGAGAATTTTTGTATTAACTTTTTGGTCTCGTCGTCGCGCTGATGTCTTGAGGAAATATCCTCAATGGGACTGCGCGAGCTTCTGGGGTGTGGACCCTTCTTCCGAGCGCTTTAAACAATTTTAAGGCTCATTTCCTCCCTTGAAGCGAATATCCTGCGACGTGGAGGGTGAAGAGCCGACCAAGGAGACACGCGTACTGCCGCAGGCATTCCGGACCCCTCGCGATATACGTATAAACCCTCGTATTTACCAATTATACCTGAGTAATCTGCAACCGCGAATAAATGACAATTGTACCTACTGGAAGAAAACACATTTTCCAGAAATTTTTTTCAACATTTTGCATCACTAATGGACGCGATTTTTGTCGATAAATTTGTTAAAATTTGTTGACACATCGTGTTAACGTATTTAAAATGAATTTTAGCAGGTTTCGTTGCAAAAAAAAAATTTTTTTGTGAAATTTTGCAGGGGGTATCCTTTAAAAATCTCTGACTATATTTTCGTATAATCGTGATAACTCGATAAATAAAGATAATAGCGAATAATGTTGTAAGAGTTTAATAATTAAAGATCTAATTCTCTACAAAAAATGTTCAATAAATTTTCATGTAACTCTTTTAGTTTTTGAGATATTAATATTATTTTGAAATTTATATTTTTCAAAATATCTCGAAAATCAAGTAAAATATTAAAAAAGTTTATCTTAAATTTTTTATAGAAAATTAAAACCCTAATAAATTAGTCTTTGTGACGTTTTTCAAAATTTTACGTATTTATCGAGTTATCGGCAAAAAATTGCAAAAAAATCACCAAAATCGCGAAATTTCCAAAAAACTTGCATATATCTTCTTAAAAATTTTGCAAAAAAAAATTTTTTTCACCTTTAAACATTCTCAAACCTTCCTATTCAAACTAATTCAACGGGAAACAACAGAAAATTACCTTTTTTACAGTCCCATACTTTTCGTGAGAATAAAAATTTTCAATCACTCAATTAATAAAATTGAAAAAACATTTTTTTTTAATTCAAGGAATTGAGATTAAATTGAATTTTTTTCCCTATATGACATTCATTCAGGCGGAGTACATTTCCTGAATGGATCAGTGAAACTTTCATTGTTTCACTGACATTGTTTCACTGACTGTATACAATATATACGGTATATGCCAAAAAAAAAACATTGCAATTATTGTTGAATGAGCAATATTTTCCCATCATAGAGGAATCCGGCGGCGGGCGATGACTGGTGCAATCCGGGGAACTCGTGATGAGCACGGCCTCCGAAGATGGCTGCCTTTAGTGATTATGACGTAATGAAGGCTAATTATTGGCGTGGCTGCGCTTTCCGCGCGCGAAGCTCACACTTGAGAGCCGAAAGGCAGGTGGTATATTCGTGCAGGTGATTCCTCATACCGTATAGAGGTTTTATAAGTTTATAACAACCCGCCGGTAAAGAATAAGACGTTTGAGTGTGCTCTATAAGAGCTGTGTAGGGCTTGTAATATGCCTCGTGGAGTAGCAGCTTGATACGACTCGACTCTGGGTTGCCTAGTAGCCTACCAAGGTGAAGGCACACGTTTATATACATTATTGTGCGGGGGAGAAAACGTAATGGCAAGTTCGTATTGCAATCTGCATACATTACCACGCGACCACGTAGACGACGCTAAAAAGAGTAGGGAACTCCGCACTTTGTCCCAGCGTGGAAGTTTCTCACGGAAGTCGCGAGTCGGACCGTGACGTTCCAAGCCTTGAGACACTCGATTCTAATCTGGATGTCATTTTGAATGCTAGAAATTTTTTTATTATCCCCTCAATTAATTTTATGTAGTCAAGTATCTCGAGGTAAGACGATCCCTTGTGCAACCAGTCGTATTTTATGACTGTCTGTTTTCTTTACACTCTGCAGTCTTATGTATATATATACTACTGATGTCGCGTTGGTTTTATTTTCAAGCATATTATTTGCCATGAAAAAGTGAAATTTTTCTTAGCGATATTTTATTTCTAGGCAGAGCTAATTATTTTTAGGTTATACTTAATAATAATACAGTAAATTTGCTATAGAAAAAATATATCCAACTAAACAAATTTTTTTTAAGTTGTAAATTTTATCGAATAATTTTAATTTCTACAACTAAACCTTACTCAAGGTTGTACTCTGGCATGGAGGTAATTAGAAATCCGTAAAAATTTTTAGATCAATTCCAAATTATGCCTTTTGATCGAGTAGTAAAATTTTAGAAGGATTTGTCTCTTAAAAAAAAAATAATTCGTAATGTTT
Organism: Macrocentrus cingulum; assembly: GCA_002156465.1. NCBI lineage: Eukaryota > Metazoa > Arthropoda > Insecta > Hymenoptera > Braconidae > Macrocentrus > Macrocentrus cingulum. The sequence goes on from MVJL01004858.1 coordinate 98,626, forward strand.
GACTAAAATTCGTTGATACACTGTGTTAACATATTTAGGATGAATTTAAGGTTTAAAAACTTATTAAAACAGTAAAACCTTGATTTTTTTTAGTTGGATTATTTAGTTAAAAAAGTGTATTTACATAATTATTAAAGAATTTTCAGTTAAAATGTTTGCTTTAGACAAAATTTTGTGCTCAAAATAATTTCGAATTTAAAGTAACGTTTCGACTAATCACTATCTCTAATGGAATTTCAGCTAAAAAAAGGAATAACTCATAAATTTTTATTTTTTAATGCATAAAGCTTAAGTATATGTTTTAGATTATTTATCTCAGATAAATAACCGCAAAGAAGTTTTAAAAATATTAGAAAATTTTTATTTATTTTTTAACCATATACTTTTCACAATACATCGCAATTATATCCTCTATTTTATAAAACGCGAGAATTTGAAATTGCATATTTGAAACACTTGAAATCCCAACACGATACAAAGTTGTATATATATCCGAGCATGACAGGTATAGATTCATCAATTAATAGCCTTGGTATAGCGTCAACTGGTTGGAAAGGACTGACATTTCGAGTGACAAGGCGGCGTGTTCCACGGCTAGCGTGACCGTCCCTCGCCCGTGCATTTATTATTCAAATCTCCAATAGGTTACGTCGCAGATGAGACTCGGAAGTCGTGCGAGCTGGCCATCACGCGTCTCATTAAATGTTCTGCCACACAGAGAGGAACGCGCGGTGGCGAGGGCATGAACACTTGAAATAATCGCGCTATCCATAAAAATAAAGCACGCGGTCAAAAATTGAAAAATCCTCTGCTCGTTGCAAAAGTATTTGCTCAAAATGATATTTCGCAGCCGAGGCAGAGAGAGGCTCTTTGACAAAACGACGTCCATAAACAGAAAGACGCCTATCCCCGTTTTTTTTTTTCGCTCACGACATAACCGTACATTCGACCGCATTGCATATTTGATGTCGCCATGCTCTCATCCATGATCGCCAGAATTTTCCCCAGTGGATCGTACTGGAGCCATAAGAGCCCTCAGTGATTGAGGGTTAGGACCAAGCGCTACACCACACACGCATTAACTTTTCATCTTTATACATATAATTCCAACACGGAATTACTTCCGGTCGCGAGCCGTGGGCCAAGATATCTGATGCAGTAATTCGTTCAACGCCCAGGGCCATGTTCCTGCACTTTTATTACCACGCATCTCTGCCCCGTCCTCATCCCTAAAGCCAATTTCAATTTATACATATTTCGATCAAGCATGTAATGATGATGCAGTCGTATAACTCTTTGGGCACCTTAAAAAGGTGCCAGTTGATGAGAAGTTAAACATTGAATTTTCGCTCCTTTTTCGACACTTTAGGTTCATCTACTTAGCAGACTAAATTATCAAAAATATTCGTTTTGGTGTCTTAAAAACAAAATTTTGCTCCTCCGATGGTCAGAACTCGTTTAGAAAATATCTGATACTAAGGATGAAGGATGTTTTATTGGTAAAGTAATTTTCGACATTGGGTACAGAGTTTCATGTCAATTTCTGATATTAAAATCATTGCAGGCATGGCCTGTTCAATTTTGAATGATTCTAAAATAAAAAAAAAAAACTTTAATCTCGGAAAACTATTAATACTCCATTTTGAATTGGTATTATGATGATTTTAATACTTTCAGAGTCTCTTTGGTAGTGGTAAAGAGAGCAGGTTTAAAAATTGAAATAAATTTTTTAGCTCAATTGAAATATTCTCGACTTGGGATTGAGTTAAACATTATATGATGGCTTGAATATTCCTTCTGAAGTTGTTTAATCTGCTGTATTGCGTGTATCAACACTGTACCTATAATTGAAATCACAATTAATTCAACGTGGATAAACGTGGAAACTCTTGAAGTAATTAAAAATCAAGGTTAAACAGTAGTAATCTGAAGTTGACTCGCATTTTTTCAATTAAATAACGCGAAAATTGTGTGTTTATATTTTTGTTTGTTTTAAGAAACGAATTTGAGAATTTTCGCGTCAATGTTTTTTGAGAAGAATGCCTGTTTGAAGACAGTATAGGGAGGCTAGAGGTTGGTCGCATGGCAACGTGTTGGCTCGCGAGTGTGATGCGATGAAGGAAGAATAGCACATTGCATATATAGAGGCCAGTCGTGCAGCAACACAATGCAGAGTGAATGTGTCCAGTAGATATTCTGGCAGCACGCTTCCATGGACAAGTACACGCAATCCACACAGCTCTTGCGACCTTTTCAGCCGATTGAAAGGACACAACCATACACGACAGTCTCTCAATCCCACCAGTACAATCTGTCATATATGTATTTCGTCCTCGACTTCGATAACTCCAGTGAATGTTTTGCCAGTAGAAAAAAATTGCCTGTAACGTGAACAAAAAAATTTCAAAGACACAAGTAAAGAAAATAAATACATGCGATATTGATTGATGATCATGATTTCATATTGAATATCTAGCATATATATGTATTGAAAATATATTTTTAACGAATTTCTATTGAATGCTGAATTTTTCATGTATTTTAGATTTTTATACAGTAAAAATACATCAAAAGTGCAGCACTCAGCAAAAAATTATTTTTGATATACGTTGAACTTTAAAAATTGATCAAATTTTCATTTTTGTTCACTAAGATAAATTCATGAATCAACTTTTACCAAAAAAAAAAAAAAAATGCAAAAAATCGTGAGTTTGTATTAAATAATTTTTTATACAAAATTTCAAATTTTTAATGGCCTTTCTCAAAGTAAAAAAAACCATTTTCAACATCAAAAAATCATAAAAATATCGTAAATTCGCTTTAAAAATATTTGTTTAATGTAAAATAATTTTTTTCAACTGGATAAGGTTGAGTATAGATTTTTTGTTTATTTTTTAAATGTAAAATCGTAGAAATTTTTGAAAATTTAGTTTACATGGCACAGTTGCGAAAATGACGCTGCTGTTAATGGATTTCTTTTTATTTCGTGGCCGGAGCAATTACGAGCGGCAGAAAAGCACTCGAGGAAAATCTATTGCGCGCGGTTGAGTGTGAGGACGAAGAACAGAGCGACTATATGTGTGAGCTCAAATGACACGGAATAAAAGTAATGCTCGACGCCCCCTCTAAGATCACGTCGCATCCCCTTTTTCGTCTACACGCCGCTGTATATATGTATACATGCACTTGTGAGGGTGTGTGCACGCGCTCCAAGTGCGAGAGTATCGAGTGTTGGGGAAATCGATATCTGAAATAAGGAATTGGCCGTGTGCTGCACTCTGCACTGGTCGTGATGATACCTACTCCCCCTCTCAACTAATCCACCCTCCCTTTCTTGCCGCATGGGGGGCCCCTGGTAACCCAATCGATTCGCAATTATCGAGGCCATTCGACGCTTCACGTCCTCGCGAAATTTTGCCCCAACCGCGTATCTCTCTATACACAAGTCTTGCGTGATACATCCAGTTCGTCGATTGATTGTATTTCCTGCAGTCGTCGTCGAACGGCACGAACTTGAAGGACGGCATTAATTGACTCTCGTCGCACTCAATATTTCACTGAATGCACTCTCTTATCTAAACTTGGGATTTATATCGCGCTGTATAAGAGCATTATCGTGACGCCCAGCGATTTATCTTGTCCCGAGTGGTGTTATTATGTATGCGTCCTTCATAATATATTGAAAAGATTTTTTTTACCCTCGTCTCCCGCGTGTTTTTAGAATTTCTTTTTTTTATTCTCCCATATCCCACAATCAGGAGACAATTGTTGAGAAATTATATCCGTGCCCCTCTTGCCGATCACAAATTCAATTGTGCAATTCAATTTTTAAATGCTTTTGAAGTGATAAAATTTTATAAAGTTATTGAATTTTAATTGAGCAATAATTATATAGAGCCGTAAAAAATATTTCTTCATATCTTTAAAATGATTAATGTTGAAAAAAAAAATTTTATATTGCATATATCTCGGAAAATATTAGAAATATAACTGTTTTATATAGAACATTTTTTGTAGGTAATTTTAAAAACAACAAAAAATGTTCTTTAGAAAAATTCCGTTACTTTAATACTTTAGGAGATATTTCAATTTACAATTTTTTGAAATTTGACTGAAGTTTAGGTATACGTGCTTATATCTTTAATTTTAAAATCTATAAAATTAATTAGATGGAATAAATAGATTTTTCTAAAAATAATAACTAATAAATTCATTGGAATATAGATTTTTAGTTAATAATTGTTTATTGCAAGAAAAAAATTTTTTTCTCAGTCACCAGTGTCATAATTTTTTTTTTTACTGACCTATATTAATTTATTCTCCGTTACGCATATTAAGCCACGAAGATTTTTTTGTCTTTTAAACGCACGCTTGACAGCTCACCGAGGATTTTATTTACCGGCTTAATAAACGCGGCTTGACAATGTAATCGAATCCTCGTCGTGCGATTATTTCCTGGAACTGATGATCCGAGACATGAGGATTCGAAAAAAAAAAAAACAAATTAAAAATCAGCTGCCGGATTATAATCACAGAGTTTTCAGATCACGCAATTTGTCGTTGAAAGGACGGTATAAAAAATTTTTTTATCCGAGGAATGCGAGAGTGAGGAAAAGGGCTGAATCGAATTGGACCACCCCAGTGAACCATCATCTTGCTGTTATAATACTTATTATATAACTCTCGGTTTTATTATTCTTATACGGTGCACATATGTGTATCTATAATGTGATAGTGTCGCAGGAACGCGGCGCTTTAAACGGATTTGTCACAGCGTGATGACCGTCTCCGACGCCAGGATCCACGGAGGCGTGTCGGAGGGGCCTTTCGATACATAAAAGCCGCCGTGAGACATGTTAGCCTTGGATCAAATCGACTGGACACGACAGTAACACAACATTGTACGCATAAGGATCAAAAAGAAAATTAATCATACTGATGACCACGTTACGTAAATAAAATCTGTCACATTTTTTTTTCCTTCATACAGACTTCTCTTGTGCTATCCATCGAGGGGTCAATCGCAAAACGATTCGTGGGGGAGAATAGCCAAAATTTTACTTGGATAATTGTCCGGTCAAAAATCAGTCAATTTTGATATTTTTTGAATAGAGAAAATTTTTTTATCATAAAAAATCTAGTTAAATAGTAGGGTGGCGCTAAAAATCTGATTTTTTTTGTTTTTCAAAAAGAAATTTGTAAAAATGATCGAAATGTAATTGTAAAAAAATTTTTTTTTTTTTTTTTTCGTTTTTTGCATCATGTTTTGTGACTATTTATTTCTTCATTTTTTGAGGTATTTTGCAGCACAAAAAAATAAATTCTTAATATTATAATTGATAAACTATGTTTTTTTAATATATACCTATGAAAAACAAAAATATTCGATTTTTTGTGCCACACGCTAATAAATAGTCACGAAACAAGCTGCAAAAATTTATCACAATTTTTTTTTAGAAATTTTCACTAGAAATAATCTTGAAAAAAATTTTTTATGCGAAATTTATTGACAGGCAGAACGTGTCTGACTACATACATCGAATATTGGCTGTTTCTACTTTTGCTATCCCCTCCCTCGCGCGCGTGACATCTGTCTATCGAGATTTTCGTGCATATTCCGATTACATATGGATAAAAAAAAATGTACCATTTTTACAACAAATTTTATTGATTATTTTCGAACAAAATAATAGTTACGAAACGAAAATGTTAATAATAAAAATTCTAAATACGTTTCGAGAGGAGTAATCGAGTGTGAATGAAAATTCCGAGTGAGAAAATGATGATGGCAGACACAGTGACCTAGAAAAGGGGACTGTTGAGACTACCCTACACACATTTCTGGTTTTAACAGAGTACAAGGGATGATTCTTGAGCTTATATACAGGGGTACACATTCAAAGATCAATAGTTGAGTCCTTGGGGTACGATCTGTCTGCGAATGTCGGCCACGTAAGCACAACATAAATATACGATAATTTTTCATGATTCATAAAAATACTTTGAAACTCGATTATTTTTAGGACAAAAGAAAAATATGTTTTTACACGTCAACGAAATATCTATCCAACTAATCAAGCTGAACATTGTTAGCTCGTGTGGTTTATGCCATATCGGAAAAAAGCCTGGCAGACGTCCGGTCAATTAAAACTTTTGTTGCAAACAAAAGTGACAGAATCAATCTTTGAACTTTTCTGTCTTGTCTCCTTTTTTTCCCGCCGAGTTTTTGCCCGGATTTGGCGCGACAAAGCGAGCGCGAGTTTGTTACAGTGATAGAGGGAGTGAGAGGACACTGAGATAATCCTTCGTTTCTTCTTTGGCTCCTCCAAGGCGAGCGATGACCGTATCGATATTCCCCCTTCAATGAAACCGCGTGGCGTCGATAATCGTTTCGACCTTCCCCGCCGAGTAATTGATTGTTCGTCACTCGTTCTTCGATGTGTCCAGACTTGGACAGTAATTTATCTCAATTTTTTATAGGCCCGCGATCAAGTGATTTCGATAAATTAACGAGTTACCGCACATCCTGATGAATTTCATCAAAATTCATAGATATCCATCTTCAATATACATAATTTTTTATCGTCTCACTATATTATTGTCACTTCTCGATTAAGATCCAATGCAGTCGCATTTTTTAACATTAACAATATATTTTTCATATAGAAGCAAAAATTATTCTAACGAGTTTTGAGAAGATTTAACAAAATTATTGACCGAAAAATTTTTTTTACACATACAATTACTATTAGCCTGATTTAAAAACAGTGTCAATTCACCATAACTGATTTCTTGCTAAAATCAATCATCCTTGACTTCAATATCAAAAAAATACGAGTCTAAAAAATTTTCAACACTTTTACAACCTCGATATAAATTATCAATAATAATGAAAAAATTAAATATTTTTGTAAAAAATTGTTTAATAAGAAATTTACGATTTTTTGCAATTTTTTAGAAAGTCTTATTGTGAATTAAAAAATGAAATAAAGTTATAATTTTATCGTGAAAAAAAATTTTTTGCATGAAATATATCTGGCACGAGTTACATATATATTTATTTTCACATCAAAAAGTCTGAGAATAGTGTGACTCTGGAAGTGAGGAAAAAAATGTGGATATAGCAAAGCGAGCGGGAGACATTGCGACAATGCAGTCTCTGAGCGTGTAAATGTCGCCTTATTAGCATATAAAGGGTGGATGTCAAAGCACACTGGCATGACGCGCTCTTATAACGTCCGGTTGCAAAGAACATTATCACCCTTCTAGATCTGCTATCATTTATATGTACACAGGATTAATAATGCCGGTCGTCATCGTCGTGTGTGATATGCCTCCGACGAGAGTCCCGATGCTCTTCCAAAGAATTAAGTCACGTTGCGCGCGGAATCTTATTTAAAAATAATTGCGCGAGCTTGGCGTCGTTTCCTGTGTACCTGATTACGGCTAATTGTTCGGGATTTAAAAGTATAATGCCGCGACTTAAACGGACTACTACGTAACGATCATGCTGATGCTTCTATGTATAATATATGTATAGCGAGCATGCATATAATAGATGAGGAATAAGACACTTTGTACTCGCACTCGTTTGAGTGCATTATGCGCATCGGCGAGAATTTTTCTTTTTAAATTTACAGTCAGAGAATATAACCACTTTCTCCTGACGATCGTCTCTCAACAGAGAGAGAGAGAGAGACCATCAATTCTGATAGTCATTTGCCAACTAGAAAATAACTTGTATTCTTCATTTTTTTAAAAAATATTTTATTATAAACTTGATATACTAAAACGAAAAAAAAATCTTTTCACTGTAATATCTTGGATAAGAAGGCGAGTTGGAGAATTTTTGATAGGAACTTTTTTTGTAGATAATTAAATTCTCTACAAAAAAGGTCTCTTGAGAAAAATTTATATTTTCAATAGTTTTAAAGATATTTTAATTTAAAACTACAAAATAATTTTTTGTCTACGTCTTTTTGGTATTAGACACATTATAAAAAATTTGATATCTATCAAAATCAACCATTAAATTAATTTTTAAAATGATTATAGAAAAATTCATCAAACCATTAAGTATACTTCTATACTCTTAATTTAATTCTAGAATTATTTAAATAATTATAAACTTCCGGGTGCAGGAATAATTAGCATAATCCAAGCTAGAAAAAATTACACACCCCAAACTTCTGGGTAATAATGCAAAAAAAAAGCGTAGCTATCAACGAAATGGGCGTTTGGATGATTCAGGTTTGAGAGCTGCACAGTAACGAGACTAAACGCGGTGGAGAGGGCTAGCAGGGAGCGAAGGACCGGGCCACACTGCCAATCTGTCGCTGTCTGCATTAGCCCAGTGCTTTTGAAAAGCCTGGACGAAGCTTTTGGACATGGAGTTTGCCCTCGGGTTGCTCTGTGATGAAACGCCACGGATACTTTTGAAGTAAATTAGCTTTTTAGTTTGCTGTGCCTAAAACCCGAGTTTTACATGGTGCGCAAACGGGAGCGAGTGCGGAGTACAGGCATCAGCAGTGGCATTCGTAAAGCAGAGTGGCAAGAGAGCAGTATTATAGCGTGCATCACGAGCGGCCGGTGAAAAACACAAAACAGCTTGGTAAAAGCAAAGCATAGGGGCTATCGCACACGATTCAACGCTGATTCTTTGACCGCGTTGACCCTTTGCAGTGGCTTCCTTGTCGCTTTGTGTTTATTTTCCTGTGGACTGAATGCGCCACGGAGAAAGGCTCTCGACAAACACACCAATGTGCCAAGTTATAGAGTATATATACACAATATAATAATGGATCGCGGGCTTATAATGAAAGAAAACGACGAGTGAAAAGAGCTCGCAGCGTTCGAGCGCATCGACGGATATATGTCCGCGCTCGATGATTGACTTTAACGAGCGCGACTTGAAAATCATTTCTTTGAGTATATATCCGAGATATTGCTCGCGAATTCGTGATCGATACACTCTCTGAGAGAGAGTGCACGCGGTATATTCATCCGCAGTGGAAACGCACTGTGTGCGAGGCGATAAATAATCGACGCCAACGAATGGCAACACGATAAAAAACCAACTTGAGAGAACCAAAGGCAAATATATCCGACGGCGACTCCCCGCAACGTGACCCGTCAGGGTCAACTTCTAGCGGACATTGCGGGGGGCCGCAACTAACGAGCCGAGCAATTAACATTTTTATTAAAAAATATCACCCTTTGTTTTTATTTTATTTTTCTGGTTTTTTTCTACCGATTTTTAATATAAGTGGCTCTGCTCTATTTTTATATATCGATTATATCATGTATTAACTCTTGCGATAAATTTGAAATTTCGAATTTTTTTCCGAGTTGAAAAATATTTTTTAGGCTTTTTGGAAATTTTTAAAAAATAATTTGGGGCTTATTTTTAGTGTTTTTTGTTACTGAAAAAGAAACTCAAAATTGAGTGAATGGATTTTTTGATTAAAAATTTTGTGGTTTAATAAATTTTTTTTTTATCCACTTGGGTATTTTGGGCAAAGAGGATATATTTTTTGAAATGGTGACTAAATTGTTCACCACTATAGATGCTCACATTTCGAATCCTGTTTGCTTGGATCCTGTATATATACGACATAGGTATATAATTCTACAGCCCGGGACCCTTCTCACTCTCGTCTCTTTTCAACACAACCACCATGTGATGTATACAGTGATTTGGCTAACCACACGTTGTCGAGCATCGGTGGCATCCGCGAACATTGTTTGCTCGCTTTGATGAGGCCAATTCGAAGCCTCGCGCACCGTGCGTGGTTTTCGCTCTCCGGAACCCGCGCGGATCCAGTGTCATTAGTGAGCCACGTGTATTATCTGATATTGCAGTTTGCCATCAGTGAATCAATACATGCGTACATGTCCAAATTTTCCCATTGTTCAGCGCGAAAAATCCCCCAATTAAAGCCAAATTTTTTTCATTTCATTTATACCCATTCATTTCAAAGTCAATATTTTGGGGTTATACATTATTTCTCCCAAAAAATCTAAAAATACCTATCACAAATATTTTTTTAATTAATTCAAAAAATGACAGTGCAATAAGAAAAATTTTTTTTTCGACGACACAAACTATAAAATATTAAATTTAGCGAAGAACAAAATTTTTTGTTGCGATTTTCGAGTTTAAGGGGGTGAATTCTTTGATAGCTTATTTTTAGGGTGTAATGGGGAGTTTTTGAAAATATACTTTGGGTGAGTTAAAGCGGCAGAAACTTGGGTTTAACCTCTCGATCGACCGCTGCTATACCTCCCCATTGCGCCGCGCGGACGACCTCCGAGCAAGACCAAGTAACGTCTCGAGAGGAGGTGTATAATACTCTACACAAGTACACACAAGTGTCCATGTATATATACACATAGACATATTTGGTCGCGTCCAACGCTCCCCAAACTGTGAGTAAAACCGGAGGGGCTTGCACTATTAAATGCAGACACGAGCAGGCACAGCCAGGAAATTGCCTAATTTCCTGAATGCGCACGCCGATCCGTCAACCTGACATGACGGGGACGTACTTGCATGAAAATCTGCGTGACTTTTAATGTCAGCTTGTCGAAAAAGAAGGCCAACCCGTGCCCGCGGGAAAGTCCCGCGCTCGAAAAAATCTCTATTTTATATATTAACTAAAAACTAAATAAAGTCATACGATATATACAAGTTTCATCAATCTACCAAAAGTAAACCGTGGCGTTGGGCCATAGAAAAGCATTCCTAAATCTGACAACAGGGGTGAGATGTACAAAGAGGGGACATTCATCATTTTCCTTGGGGTAGGACAACTTTATATTGATTCTGGCCTTGAAAAAAAAAAACACTAGATTTTATGTTATCAATATATAGATATAATTGTATTGAACTCGAAAAAAAATATTTATGCTATTTTGTTTAAAAGTATTAATTTTTGTAGTAAAATAATTTCAAAAAAACCTTTATATGCGGTTAGATTTTAACTACAAACTTCCTGGCTGTAGAAAGCAATAAAAATGCCTCGGAAGGACAACAGAAAATATCGTTATCACCGCCCTAGCCCTTGGGCTCGTGTGTAGAACACCCGGAAGCCGACTGGACGAGTGGCTAAGACTCGTAGAGCCGTCGAGGGAAAAGATTAAGTGCGGGACGTGGGTCGGCAGTGATAGAGCGACTAATCCATGAACTTGGACTTTCCGGGAGTGTATTGGGCATCGGGATAAAGTGACAGTACAGATAGATAACGCGAAAAACTTGTTAATTAAGTGGAGAAAAAAAAATTCTTCAAAAAAAGAAAAAAAAGCTCAATTGAATCTCATCAAAAGCAACATCACACATTGCCTCATATCTCATCAAATTCCAGCTCAAATTAAAGACATAAAATTTAGGACATGATGTAATTAAACAAAACCACTCGTTAAAATCGTGAGAAAATTTATCTCAAGTGTTATAGAGTGCATTCATGAGAACAACTATGTTGATGGGGGGTAGGGAGAGAGCGAGAGAAAAAGGGGAGGCAGTAGAAATAAATGTAATGCAGGATGAATCGCAAGAAGCGCGTCGCCTGCTCTCTCGATGCCGCGGTCGCGCGCGCGTTTCCCTTTCTATATTCCGTCTCTTTCTCATCTGTATTCCCCACCAAGCGCCCCCTGGGCGTGTCGCCGAGTCCCCACGCTTCCGCCACCTCCCCTGAGGCCCCTCAAACGCTTTTCCCACCCGGGCGCGCGCGCTCCGCGACAGAAGCGTGGGGCTCACGGACAGCGAGGTCTGCGACGCCGTCGGGGTATCACCAACTCTCTGGCCCCGTGTCGCCCCTGGTGTCTCCCGTCGTTCCACGCCTCCCACCACCTCTGATTGGCCCTGTCTGCCTGTCCCCAGATAGTACGCCCATTTCCGCGGCAACCCTTGAGACACATTGCAATCTGGCATAATTGATAGTCGTTTAATTATCGCGTCTCCAGAAACCCGGACGCGAGGTCCAGCCATCGCAGCGCGCCATCCGGGCAAAATCCGCCGGAAATTATTATACTTGCTTGCTTTATAGCTATATACTCTGAGAGACGCGATTTTTAATTGCTTGCAGAGAGCTCTATATCTATTTCGACTTGGATTTAAGGTCAAGGCAGGAGGTCCCCGCGCGGTTTATAGACACATTCTGATGAGATGGTTGCAACACGAGAATATTATTATCACACAATACCATATGTTGAGGCATCGAGGCTTAAAAATCTTGGGTCATTGCAGTATAGCCATACATTTTTACGTCTGAATGCGTCAAACTGTCTGTCGAGTTTGCGATATTGCGCCGCAAAAAAATACTATATCTAGAGCATATATAACAACCGACACTTGTTTATGATACTTACAAATGAAATTGAATATTCCAACTGATACAAATTTCCGCAAAAGAACCCTCTATGCTCGAAAAAATTTTTCAAAGTCAATTTTCAATGCATTTCCCTATGTCACCTGCACCTGACATCAGGGGTGAAGGTCAGTGTCTAGTCAGACATGACCAACAAAAAAACTGTGCTAGAGTCTGTTTAGAGTAAAATAAAAAATTTTATTGACTTTTCATCCATCAAATTAATGTTATGTATAGAAAACGAAAAAAGTCCTCAGTGTCCATCATGGATCTCTGATGCTCACATGTTCCATGACGAAACGTACGCGCCGGGCAGAGCTCCTATATATATACTTTAGCCAGGAGCATGGAAGTGGGTACATAAGTGCACATACAGGGGCCACAACAAAAAGCAGAGAGAGTGAAGTGGGTCCGCGGTGCGGATATGGCAGTAAAGAATCTCCGTGGGTGCATGGAACCGAGTGTATGTATACAGACTGACGGCGAGAATTGGAGTTCGGCCGAGGTCGGAGAGAATCGTGGGTTTCCGTGTGCGGTGGCCGCGCGCAACCACCGCCGAGTTTCACGCCGCTGCGTGGAACGAACCTCGACGTACGATCGAGCTGCGTCGTTTGCCTTTGGCTTCTCTGTGATCCGTAGGTATATCGACGAGTGTTTTGCACGCATTAAATGTATATAGACAGCGCGAGAAATCGATTGGCCGACTCTCTGCTAGAGTACATTATCCGCGTGAGAGGAAACAGAGAGTACAAGTTGCAGACACATCAAGAGCACGCACGAGCGCCGAAGCGGCTATACGCGCGCGGTTATCCACGATTAATTACGAAAACGCACGAATCGACTCGTGGCTCTCGAACGCGGGGCAGGAGAGTTGCTCGTAGTGCGCTCGAGGGAACGGTCGGCAATCGCGAACCTCTCGGCATCATATACGTAATTTTCTTCGTTGGTTCGCGCGCGAGACGTGCTCGTATTACACAAGACAAGTGGTGCTCTGATGGTGAGAAGTGCAGTGGGTGCGTCAAATCTAACGAGAATTTCTTGTTGTTTTTTACCTCTTGAGAATAAATCCAGCGCGACCATGACATCTGCAGTGGCGGCGAGTAGTGTATCAGGATAAACGCCGGGAATGCGATACCTGCGTGACAAGAGCTGTTGTAGCATCGCACGCGTGACGAAGCGCAGGAAAAATCAGAGTTGTAGGCGGGGCCTCGAGGACGAGGACACGTGACACGGAAACTGTCACGCCGCCCTTGCCTCCCCCTCCGCCATCTGCTCCTTCTCTGTGTCCACGGACCCCCTTGTCCCCACTCCTGCACCGAAAACAACCGAAGCCGAGTCCTCGCTGCGCTTCGTGATCGCCTTCAGATCGTGAAGACGCTCGTGATGATCATTTCAACTCGCTCACCAATTACCAGATGTTATTGCCATCACGAGCACAGCCACGAACTTTCAATGCTATAAACTGGACCACTTGCCATGCAGCAGGCCAGCTTGGGGCCCAATTTCGGGGCTCCATCAGCCACAAATGCGACAGCCGTTGTAGTTAAACAGGAATTATTGGCTGATGGTGGCGGTGCGATGGAGAGGCGTCAAGTGGTGCAGGTGAAGAAAGAGTTTCCATTATCACTGGATAGCGCGGCCGAGATTAAGAGCGAGTACTCTAGCAATAATCCAGCTGGACTAGAGGGCCAAGAGGCACTTGCCGACGATGGCTACTCGGCTCTAGATGGTTTTAAGCGACAAAGACTTGCGGAAAGCCTGCAGGATTTCGCCCGCAACCCCGCTCAATATCCGGCCATGCATCCGGCTTATCGAGCCGTCGGTCCAGCGCCCAATGCCTTTGGCTTTCCGCATTTCTATCCAGCAAGTGCCTCTGCTACCTTCCTCGATCGATCGCGTCGACTGTCTGACCGCGAGTTGAAGCACGATATTGCGCATCATCAGGATGAAGTGTTTTTACCGGGTCGTCAGGCGGCCACTGACCTCCAGGATGGATTTTTTCGCGATTACCGCAATCAGGAGTATTCGAATGGCAGTAAAACTGCTGGATATCCGACCTTTCGGCCTGACTATTTAAATCATCAGCATCATCTGAATAACTTGAGAAATTCGTCGTATTCGAGACAGAGGAAGTGGAGCTACTCTGCCTTGAGGTTCCTCCAGCCAACATCCGTGAGTTTGCGATATAATGAAAAATAAAAATAAGCGAAATATACACATTGGCATACGCGTCCAGCAGAGCAGGAGTAACATCTTGATGGTCGTTATTTCCTTTTTAGATGCGTATATTTCCCAACAATTTCTTTGTCTGGTCGCGCGCGCACAGCTCTGATGCACCTCGCTCGCTGCTGTATGGATTCAGTGAAGTCGTATAACGCCGTGGAGCAAATTCTTCTGTGAATATTGCGTGCTATTTGAAAATATATTTTACAACGTACCCTCTGATGCTGTGTCTTGATGCATCAGTCGCATGGTGTGCGCGCTCTCTGGCACAGAATACACGCATGGAAGAACTGTGTGTGCAAAAGTTGCGCGCACTAGAGAGAATGCGTATTTGGAATTTGAAGCGTTCTACCTTGGCTGACGTGTCATCTCTCTTTCTCTCCTGTGTGCGCCTACATGGGAAAACCGGCCGTCGAACGTCCAACCGTTACGTCGTTACGCGGCCGAACGATCGTGCCCTGGCGCGTTATTTATTCTTAGAAACGGTTTCACGGTGAAATCGCGTCGTCCTCACTGCTTTTGTCTATAGAAACACTCACTACGTTCAGAATAGACATTTTGCTTTGATTCGCGCTCGGATAAATTGGTCTTCATCATGGGCACTTACTGTATCTGATTTTTTAAACATAGACAAACTCGACAGCTGATGGATGAAAAATCCGATTTTTTTTCCTTGTATATAGGAAAAAAGTATCAAATTTTTCTGATTTTTTTTTTTTTTTTTGTGTAGAAGATTATTACATTTTTCGAGATTTCTGTAGTAAAATAAAAAAAAATTAATTCGGAATTGCAATGATGGCCGATTAAAAAAAAAATATCTGATGCTGAATTGCCTTGACCTCTCTCTGATGCTGCTCTTGTGTGTGCGGCCGCGCGACGTCTTTCAGGCTATATGCACTTTAACAGGCATATAATCGCCACCTTCCATCCATTTAATAGCAAACTGGCTGTATCTGCGGGTAATTTCAAGTGTCTTGAAAATACGCACACACTATATATATGTATAATCCACCGCGTGCGCGTCACGAGAGATAGCGTCGCGAGAATTTTTTTGTTGCCCGTGCGAATAAGGCGATTGAATCGATGCCGATGCATTCAGATGCCTCTTGTGAGTATTTATTTATTTATATTGTTTTTTTCCTCTTTTGTTTTTGACTGCCAATGCGCGCGCTCTGTACACCCACGAGACAAGGGCACATAAATTTCCCATTGCATCCGTGATGCAGGGGATAAGTCAGAGTCCAATTTGGAGGAACTGACTATTATATGCACAAGTCGAATGATTCATTCGGCGTCGATGAAATCACTTATTCTTCGTTTCTTTCTGTCACACACACATAC
The DNA here is from genome assembly GCA_002156465.1 of Macrocentrus cingulum. Classification (NCBI taxonomy): domain Eukaryota; kingdom Metazoa; phylum Arthropoda; class Insecta; order Hymenoptera; family Braconidae; genus Macrocentrus; species Macrocentrus cingulum. The sequence goes on from MVJL01004858.1 coordinate 114,555, forward strand.
ATAGAATTCTGATTAATGTTTCATTGGGTATATAAATGCGATAGTCTCTTCCAAGCTTATATTATTTATTCTATGATTGCGCGGCCGCCGCCGACACGTCAATGACCCGGGTCCTCTCTCGCGGTTATTATTTCTCGTCAAAAGGTGCGTCCATCATATTCTATACGTACATAATCGATGTTTGTACCGAGAGAAACTCATCTTATACACTGAAGGAATTGGCGTGGGCATGGATCGACGTTTGACGTATATTAACTTGATTTGTCGTGAGCATTAGATGAGGACGATGGTGAACAAAACAGGATTCGTGTGGCGTTTCCTCGCGCGCGCGTCCATCTGGTGATGAGAAAATTGTTGTGCAGGGGGAAAATATAAATTATACCTTGGCCTTAAGCGTCCTCGACACCCGTGAAATGTCCTTTCAATCGGTCGGGCAAAAAATAAACGCTCGTGTGTGAAGACAGGACGAGCGAATCCACTCGTGTCCTCTCTCTCGGTCTATAATACACATCAAGGGAAGACGTTTGCACGCCCCCGGCATCAGTTTGACTCGCTCGCCAGATGCGTATATGGGGCTCTAACTTGCTCAACGTTTTTCTACCTGAGGGACACGTCCAATAAGGCCAACACATGGCGCGTCTCGGGGGCGCGAGTGTAGCTGCAGCCCCCCAAAAAACCATGCTGAACTGACCCAACTAATCGCGACTGATGAGGAACGAAACAAAAAAAAACGCAAACATTTGGGGCAACGTCACGGTGTCGACGTGCAAATACATAACAACGTTGACAACATCAGTCTTTTTTGGAAATTTATTTTCTTCATTTTTTTTTTTGTTTACTGCATCCACGTGTATATTTTTTGTTTGGTGGGAAAATTTTTTTTTGGTCAATTTGCTGAGAGTTATTTGGAGAAAGGATATAATTTAATGTCCTTGGGGATTTTTTGAATGTTGGAAAATATATTTTGTTTAAGTGGATTTTAAGTTTACTCTGTGATGTGCAGTATTTTTAGACACAAATATTCCCAGTGGATTTTCAAACAATTGCTGCAATGATATATTATATGCGTTCTTTCCACGCCGTAAACTCCTCTAACTGGGTTTTCAGTATGCTCTGCCAGTAGTCGGTCGCGTCTATAACGACACACAGAGGTATATACATCAGAGAGGAACAAAAAATTCTGTAGAAAAAAATACAACAAAGTGTATATATGGAGAGTGAGCAACAAGAAATTTGCATATTTACAATCGCACAAATTATAGTCAATTGTCCACATCCATATGACACAAAAGCCCGACTCTCTCTTTTTCAAATAAAAATACAAAAATTATTACTATTTTATTTGTTCACTGAAAAAAAAACGCGTAGAATCATTCAACAGAGTATGGTTGAAAAAAAATATTCTTCCATACTTGAGAGATCTCTTTAAAACTCTAAAATAATAATTAATGTACTTTTTTCCAATTAATTAACCTTTCAAACACATTATTATTGGGTGCTAACCGTGTTTGATGCAAATTCATTGGAGATAATTTTTTTTTTAGTGAAAAAAAATTGAAATGTATTTTTATTATGTTTGCTAATTGCTAATTTTATTACCAGCGAGTTGTAAAACAAAAAAAAACATGATAATTACGTAAAATATATCTCGTACTTTAGACTATTTCGTTCACTTAACGACTATATAGTAACATTTCTAAAATTTTATTGTTGTCATAAACTGAGTGTCCTTCAAATTAATATATTATGTTTATAAATAATTACACTTGCACTTGATAGTGACTGTCGTAAATACGTGTCACAACAAGATTATTTTGTGGCGATCGAGAAATTACACATGCATGAGTAACGATGACAGAGAGGATAATGAATGATAAACGTGTGTATTATATGCGAGTTGTGTGTATATTTACTCGGCTCGTTAAGGTGTGCTCTGCAGCGATATTTATACAAGAGTCAAAAAAAAAATCATCTGTCTCAGTCTCGCACATCCAGCCCTTTCTGCACGTATTTATTTCCAGTTGGGTTTCCGGTTGTTTTGCGGTTTGTGTCAATTGCCGGTGTCATCGTCGGATGTATACGCGTGCCGCGGGCAATAAAAAAAATGTATATGCTAGGACGCAGTGAATTTTTTGAACGAGCACAAGAAAAAGATATGCGCGCGTGCGCCAAAACCGCACCAACTCTCCGAGACCGCACAATAATTATTTATTCCCCGGTTTCGCTCTCCTTTTTCCAGCGTAGCGTGACGCTCACACGTTACTCGCTGTCATCGTACGACGTTTCCCCTCTCCATATTCGTCATCATCAGGGAATTGTACGAGCAGTAGACCGGCGCGAAATACTGTGGTTTCTCTCGCTCTAAACAATACGTGTGCACTTTCTGATGATATTGATGGCCCACGCGCGCGCGCGCCCGCTAGTGCTCCATATACAGACAAGTCAAATTTGCTTTAAGGTTTCTCAAGAAACTTTTAGGCTACTCCATTATACCATTATATGTATAACTTTCTATAGTGGGTAATTTATTGGACTATTAGTTTTTTTTTCTATTTACAATTTTTTACGTTTTTTAGTTTTTGATTTTTTTTTTTTGTATTAATTTGGATTTGCAGAATCTTGAATAATTTAACAGATTGTCTGGTTTGATATTTTTCATTTGAAAAATTATGATTAAAACGACGTAGAAGAATTGCTGATTTTTTTTTGGTGTTTTTTAGACCCTATAAAGTAAGTTTTAGAAATATATCACCGCAAAGCAGAACATTGAACTCTATATTACATGACTATTTTTCGTAAATTTGAGGTTTAGAGGGTGTGCGATAGTTTTTAAAACGATACCAGGGAGTTGCAAATTTTTTCGGGTATTTTTCAGAATCCGAAGTAACCGTAGAAAAAATATCATCGTGAAACAAAACATTTGACACTATATTTCATCATTATTTCCCATAAGTTTGAGGTTTGGGGGTGCGCGATAGTCTTTGAAACAATGCCAGGAGGTTGCAAATTTTTTTGAGTGTTTTCAGGACTCTAAACTAACTTAACTAAAAGTATACTAACTAAGTAAAACATTTAATGAAATACTTACACTTTTTTAAGGAATTTTCAAATAACTGTGATACTTGAAACAAAATAAAAAACATTTTCTTTCCGGACAATACTACAAAATGAAATAGGCGAGAAAAAAAAATTTATACGCACATGACGCAGTGATGGTATACGGTGCGATGAATGAATTTGCACTATTGACTTCTCAAAGACCTGTATTTCCACTATTCAAAGCCGAGGACCGAGCACCCGCGTGGCGATTATACGAGTGCGAATATTAAAGTAATTGATGCCTCCATAAAACAGTGAACACCAATGTCCCTGGGAGACTGCAGCAGCGCGCGGAGCATCTTTCGTCCCACCTTATACATATATCCAAAGACATATTCTCGCCGCTATCACCTGCCTCGTATATCCTGAGTGTACATTATCCCGCAGCTCGTGTCATCGTTTTCCCATTCCTCGGGCTTTGAGCCCAGCCGCGCGCAGCACAATGCTACTGCGTAGCTTTGCCAAAGTAGATGTTTTATTTTTCTTCACCTCAAACTCGTACCTTTATAATTATCATTCAGCCCTCGCGTTTGCAGCAGAGTCACAAATAATTTTAATGGATCAGAGTCTGATAAAGTCGCGGAGAGGAAATATTTATCCGCGTGTGCAGCGCAGCAAGGGCACACAGGGGAAACAGCGTGTAACGATGTATCAAGCTGTTGCGCCCCTGGCCGCTAACATCGCGCGCGAGCACCGTGCGTATGTGTTGGCTTTGAGAGCGACCGCGTGATGTGCGCGCGCGCTCGCCTTTACACGCTCCCAATGGCCAAACGAGCGACGATAATGCCGCTCCGAAGACTTTTAAGATGCTGTAGTGCTCGCCAGACGCCATGGACACTATTAATTTCCTACATAACCCGGCAACACTTATCGTATACAGCTCAACCAGTCCGCATGTATTCAACTGCTCTGGTATATTGACTACACGGCGCATCGTCTCGACCAATAATATATATATAGGATTATTTCGTCGATTGAATCGTCCTGCATGTCATGAATCAGCTTCTGGTGAATATCTCGCGCAAATTTTTCACCGCCTCTGCTCCACGCAGGTTTCTATTTTTTTTTAATAAAAACAATTTCTTCTCTGAGTTAAAATATTGCCGGAAAAATTTAGTTAATTGATTTAATTAAGTATTTCTAAGGTCCATCTGTGAAAAATGAGATCTGATCATGTGGGAAAGAAATAAATCCACTGAGATGAAAATTTTTGGAATTTTTCTTTCTCAATTCATTTCGCATTACATGTACAGAGATCGAAGCTGATGTAACATTTGATATCTACATTTATTTAAGTAGATCTCAGTATATAGATGTAATAAAATCTTACGATTTAATATTTTAGAATCTGTGAGAGAAAAGATTTGGCAAGATGTAACACGTAAAAAATAATGTTTTTATATCATTTTTAGTAGGGTGGTCTAAAGAACTGAGTATTTATATATTTTTCTAGTCTCATATCAAAAATCATATTTTACCATGATGTTGTGAGAGCCCTCCAAAAAATCAGAATGATCCAGGCATTTTTAAAAGTCGCACACAAATTTTAAAATTTGCAAAAATGCTCAAAATGTGAATGGAAAAAACTTTTTTTTTTCTATTTTCACTGTAACAAATATTATTAAATGTTATATAATTAAATTCTACAAAATTTCAGTTTAAAATATTAATTTTTAAGGGTCACTTGTTATTATAATTAAATATAAATTTGACTTTATATCACGAGTAATAAAATAATAAATTTCTAATTTTTGGAGGAAAAAAATTTTTTTTTTCGTCTGGATATAGAGAGGCGGATGCTTTTCCGCAAAACTAGTATATATGCTGGGAGCTGGATAGAATTTCGATGGTTGTGTGGATGTAACCGGAGACGCGGGGTCGCCGCGAAGGGCATTGCGGACGGGAAAGAGCGTGAGGGGGGTTGCAGGCGCCCGGAGATAGAGGTGAAGGATCTGTGCACAAGGCACAACCCTTGCCTGAGGGTCTGCGAGACGGAAAGCCATGCCAGGGAAAGGGTATCTGTTGTCATGGTCCCTGTGATGCTTCATTATTGATTAAAGATGGCCGGGCGCGTGTCTCTTTCTCTCTACTCCGCCGTCGTGTGATGTACACAGACGCTCGCCCTGTATATATTCGTCGTCTTTTACTTCCGATGGCTGACGCCATTTTAATATGCGCAATTATAATGTGTACCCAGGAAACCTAGCCTGAAGGGGCTGCCTTTTCATATAGCCCCCCGCCCGCCACCCGGCTTTCTTTGTTTGCCGTGAAATCATCGGGGAAGCCGCGTAATCGAGGAGTTAATTAGGACGCGTTTGGTGCTTTAATTGGCCATCCGCATCGATTCACGCGAGCAGATTTTAATAATGAAAAATTGCTCCGTTATAAAATATACTCGGGAATTTTTTTATCCCCGGGTTAAATCCGTTTTTACCGGCTTTTTGGCACATTATACACTAAAGGGGTTAATTTCTGATGGGTGCACTGAATTTAGATTGAAAAACAAAAAACCATTGAAAAATTTCTCTCACTTCAAATAACTTTAAAAACTAGCTTAAAATACATCTTATATTTTTTAAAAAAATTTTTGTAAAAATTTCGATGGTTGTTAAAAAAGTGAAGAAAAAAAAAATTTATTTGGCATTAAAAATATGCTTGATATCTATAATCAAAGGAAAAATTTAAATCATGTGATTTTCAGCTGATGTTTGTATTTGAAGAAAATTTTTGCTAGATTTTTTCGAAGCAGTTGAGATGAACGCTTTCCTCTCTATTTATTTAGGTCTTCGCCGAGCAAACGATAATTCAGGGATGAGAGGGTTAGAGGGAAAGAACAGAGGAGATATATATCGCTGACGACAGCTTGTTAGCGTTAGGACTATTATACAATGGCGTCGCGACGCCTGATAACGCGTCGTTAGTGGGCGTTTCGAGCACATTGTGATGGTTATTGTTAGTTTAGCTATTTTGCAAAAGTCGTGCGGCGTGTGCGGTCAGTTGATACAGGGTAATTTATGATGCTCACATCCCGGAAAATCAGATAATGTAGAAGCATTGTAATGGAACCAATTATATTATGGATTTTGCGTGAAATAATTCGCCAAATATCTGTAACAAACAATCTATCAATCGCAATTTTTCTTATACCCTGTTTGTACATTCACTTGCTTCATCAAATAATCATTAATTGCCACCCGCTCGTGGCCACTTCAATTTATTTAATTAATTAGCAACAGTTCTCCTCTGCATTATTGCATCACCGTGCGCGCACTCAAGATGCAAAAACTATCGCAGCTCTACTCTACTATTATTTGCCCCTGTGTATGACATTATCGTCCACTTCAAGTCACTGGTGACTAATTAATCGTGATGTCATAGTCCTGAGAATTAAATATCGACGCTGAGCGCGCACATTGCACCCGGAGGTCGATTACTTTCTAGGTATATAAAGACTGGTTTAAAGACAGGTTTAGCAGTCGCAAAATGAGCGATGGCGGTCGTTACTTCGACGTTCTAATCACGGTTAGGATTGCTTGGATCCTTCACGTCTTCCAATTTTTTTTTCTTTTTCAATCGAAAAAAACACGTAGGGGAGGCTGGGGTTAAATAGCGAGTCAAGGACCTTCTTATACTACAATTATCCTGTGGAAAAACTCGACTTTTGTCATTTTTTCACAACAAAAATTCTTCTTCACCTGAAAAATATGAGTCTAGAAAAATATTACATATTAATTATTTAATGCCTTCTTATGTTGGAAATGTATTTTTAAAAATTATACCAGAATTATAAACATATTTTTTAACCCATTATATACAAAAGCATTTTTTTTTAATTTGATAAAAAAAAATTGTAACTTTTTAGATTTTTAACATTTCTTGCTGAAAATTTATGCAAGTTCTCGCTGATTTCTTCAAATTTACAGTCGATAGTTTAAATTATATATCCACCAGTCAATAGTCAGCGTATGGGTCGCCAGATAACCCACTGTGTACTCGAAGGGTTAAGCAACGAAATTTGCTGGTAAGAGCTAGTATGCAACGTAATTTCCAAATATATCCGGAATTTTACGAGTATATCCTGAACCCGACGAGTAGTCGTTTGTCATGGTCTTGGTGCATATAGAAAACACTGATGTACAACACCCTGAAATATTGATAATATACATCGATATATACAGGCACTCTGCAGGCGGAAAAGAAAACAATTGCATCAGGTCCCACAGACTTTTCTTGCGTGTCAAAATATCCATCGAAACCGTGTACTTATACGCATGGTGCTGCAGGAGCAGTACAAAAGCCATGGCCGCAGCACAAAGAAAGAACTGTCGTGTAAACAACTCGACACTTGGGCAATTGTTCGGGCTCTCGTCGACACTGTGTATAAGATACACGTTGAAAGGACACGAAATAATACACTCGACATTTTTTACGCTCACTTTGTCGCCATTTATTGTGAGTAATTACCGAGTTAAAAGAGCCACGTAGGCGCCGGCTACATCTATCTGTCGTAGAGTATAATAGCTGAAGGATATCATGGCGTGTCGCACGTGTCAAGCCTTCCGCTGTCACGCTCCTTGCGTGTGCAGCTCACTCTTTACTTTATTATCATGCGAAAAAAAAAAAAATCTTATTATGTCAGAATTTTTTTAAAATTTTTTTGCTCGGCCTCATATAGGTATACGTTTGTAAATAATTATTCTAGACTTGTTCAATAGCTTCTTCGCGGGGATTATATACTTAAAATAAATTGACAAAGTTGTGCGCGAGGCATGGTGTATTATTCACCGGGCGACATAGCGTGTTCTGAGCAAATTGATGCCTGTCTCGCAATTGCGCAGTGCAAGTGTAACCGTTCGAGTAAAACACGTAATTACCACCCTCGCTGTATCCTCTCTTTTATATACATTCGTCGTATATATGAGAGTGCGCGACGTCCAAACTCGGTGATGGGACTCGCGCTGTGAGCCTGCAAGGGATAACACCAGCCTGTCATGATGCATGTGTTATATGCAATGCAGTGTGCTAGCGAACCGACGAAAATTCTGCCGCAGGCGCCGTTACTCCGCTTTCGCCCCTTCTTGTCTCCCGAAGAAATGCAATTTAATACAACTCGGTTAGTGAAAAGAATAGGTCTTTAAGTGAAATTTACTTTTTTCTTCAATTTTTTTTTTATCTGAATTGTATATAGAAAAATTAAGGTTTTTGCTCGTTGACTCGGGGATTGAATTATTTTTTTGCACGAATATGTTATTACAGTCAATGGATAGTTAAGTACGTAATTATTTTGAGTGTACATTCACTTGGAGTAATTTTATTTTATTTAAATTTTTTCGATTTGAATTTGGATAAATGACTATAGCATGTGCACGACCGCTTCGCTAGGCGAAATACTTATTTTATAAAGCTTACTGATAATTTAAAAGGACGTAGGGAGGTTGCGGATTTTTTTTTGGGTGCTTTTCGGACTGTAAAGTAACTTTTTAAAAAATTTCCTCCCGAAACGAACCATTTAACTCTGTATTTCATAATTATTTCCCATAAATTTGAAATTTGGGGGTGTGTGATGGTCTTTATAACGACGCCAGGGGGTTGCAAAATTTTTCGGGTGCTTTCATGTAATCATATCATGAATGTCTTAAACGCCAACTGGAAGATATAATTAATTTGAAGTAAAAATGTTGACCAAGAAATATTTTTATCTTTTTTTTAAATTAATATCAAAATACAGTAGGACGTCCTAGATAAAAATTACTCTTAAATTAGCTGGATTTCTTTTTTAAAATATATTCTTTATATGTCTTGTCAGTTTTTTTTAAGAATAACAAAAAATTTTTTTTCTAAGAATGAAAATGGATATATTTGTGGAGTATAATTTTTCAAACACTGACCAGAGAAGCAAGTGTTGTCATACAAGATATCCACTGTGGAAATTTTATATATGACTTTTTCTACAGTCAATGGCACACTGTCAAGCGAGAGTCGTGTGTGTCTGATTGATGTCACCGGGATTATGACTCAAATCAACTGAGGCCTTGAATGTAGAGACATGATAGCTCGTGTATCAAAAGCTCTTTATTCACCGTCACTCAGTGTGTGCGTCGTTTTTTTTTCCTTCTTTTTTTTATTTCAACTCTTGAAGAATACAGCGAAGAAAGAGTGCAGACCACGTCGGCGAGGACCACACGCGCGAACGACTGTCATCCATCTTGATGGGCCTGATCTTCATTCACTTGTGATGCCTGCACAAAACAACCCTGTTTCAGTCCGTTAAATGTCCCTTTGCAGAGATCGCGAAACTGTACTTGTTGACAAGCGCTTTACAATCTTCTGATTTATACCGTCCAATCTATCTTCCCCTTATTTATGAGTTTTTTTCCACTCCTTTTTTATCCTCCATCGGATCGGCGTTATTATGTTTGTAAACATGCACGGTATCTCGATCATCTTGTACTCTCTAACTTTTTTTTTATTGTTACAGCTGCCTTCGTGGTTTGTCCGACCGGAAGCACCGATCAACTCGTCGTCAGCTTGTCCCACTTTGTCGTCGAAGAATCTCCAGAACGACCTGCCCAAAACCTCGACCGAGTCATCTGTCAATGGCAGCAAAATTCATGGCCATGTGCCCACAATCTGCACGGTGAGTGTGTTTTATTATCGTCAATTATATGCACTCAATTTTTGATTTAAAATTGCGGGCTCCCTCGAAAAATTTTTATTCACTTCAAATCGTCACGAAAAAAAAATTATTTCTATCTAACAATGAATATATTTTCTTTTAATTATTTTTAATACTAAAAAATCAACATCTGATATTTTTTGAGGCAGAATATAAATATATATTTATTTTATTTTTTGTGAATAAAATTTTTTTCGTTCGGAATTTTATTATTAGAAGTGGGCAATTTATCGCGGCAAGGACCTACTGACAATATATCCTTGAGTTGTAAATGCAAACTCGTCGCTTGCCATTGCGACAAAATTGTAAATTGAATATCGACCGCTTGCATGCAATGTCGTGTCAATGCGACAGTTAAAAGGTCGTGACTTCGATTTTTCACTTAAACCCAGTGCTATGTAAGTTTTTGTGAGTGTATATACTTTATACATGTAGCACACATGTATACAGACACTGTATATATAATATGCACTGCAGAGAAACTTCCTGGATAGGTCTATTAAGTTTACAACTCGTTTCTTTCCTTCAATGCTTGATATGTGTGTCCCACAACGCTTTAAAGTCCAATGGCGATAGCGTGACTTTTTCGGATTTGAAGGTAGTAAAGTGTGAAAGCCCAGACTGTACGTCCCCTTCGATAAAGAAATAAAATTACAGGTTCATGGGCTTGTTCGCCATTCCCTTTTTTTTTTCTCCACTCTCCTCTCCCCACACGCCGGTGTGATGTCGCTCGAATCGCCTTGTATGTACGATTGTGTTCGTGCGAGTTTTGGTCAACAATTTACTGGGCGGCAATATTCGACCGACGGGTTTTCGTGACATGAATTTATCGGTGTCACCGAGCGACAAAACACGTCATCATGCAAAAAAAAAAAGGCTTACACCATTGAACATGGCGATGAGAATTTTTTTATGACAATCATAAAATCATAAAAAAAATTAATATACACTCTTGAAACATAAATTTTACGTTCTATGTTGTGAATTGAATATTTTAGAAAATAATTATTTGAAATTTGTAGCTTTAAAACATGTTAAAAATTTTTTCAGACATTTAATATACTATCCAGAAGTGAAATAATGATTTTTTTCATTCAGACAGGACTATACAATGTTGAGAATTTTATAAAAACTAGTAGAAAAAAAAAATGCCCACAACAAAAGAGTGGAAACATTGAATTTTTTCATATTATATAATTGTACATCTAAATACAGACAAGAAATTGACCGTCTCGCGCGAGATTTCACGGTGATTCAATCTCTAAAAAAGCCCAAGAGTGTGTGGGCCATATTCAACCTATTTTCAAGTTTCTGAACTCTAGAAAAATCAACAATACATCTCCCCCGGTAAATTAATTAAAAAAATATATATCCAACAATTTTCCGTATACGAAAAACCGCGAGTGTCAAAAAAAAAGATTTCCTAGACATCAGTCGCGATGGCGAGCTAATGATGATGAATGTGGCAGTCTCGTGACGAATTTCACGTAAAGTAGTCTATATAGTAACGGTTACGAAGAAATATCTGCGTGCGAAAAAAAACGGCCATGAAGTGAATGTGGCAAAGTATACAGGCACAAAGGCACAGCGAGCGCGATTAAGCAGACATTTTTTCATGCACAAAAATGATTGAATTAATAACCGGGTATTCAAGAGCAGCACGAATAAATCCGCGTCAAGGCATCATCGCGCTCTCATTGATCGAATTGGCCGCGATGAATTCGCGAATCTGTTTATACAGTGTGTGCGCAATAAGACAAGCAGGCTCGTTATATTAGTAGTGTGTAGCGTCAGAAAGAGGAGCACACGATGCGAGTGTGATGATAAAAAATGGAAGTCGATTCACTATGGAGCGAGATGAGCGCTAACGACCATCATCGCACGCGGCAAGTTCTCTTCAGTTGCGCGCACACTGCGGACAAAAAGGACGATCTATCAAATTGTCACTGGCTTTCTATTTCATAGCACCGCGCCTTGCCCAATAAGCAATCTACAGCGGCCTCAATGCCTTTAAATCGTTGCGTACGTGTATATACACATGTACACGCTATAATGTTGCTATATACGCTGGTCGACGACCGCCAACGTTGAAACTGTACAATATGGAGCTGCGGCGGCTACCAGATGCCACATCGTCGGAGACAATCTCAGTGTGTACAGTTAATAATGCCATCAGTTGGCTCTTTGGAAATTAAGGAATCACTCTCCTGGCTGACCGGAGAGGAAGACAAAAAAATAGCCAATTGGTCATCATTTCGCCGATGCATGCGGGCTCTGATGACTTGAAACTTCCCTCTCGCTGCTGTGATGCACAGCGCCTACCACCTGGCTTATACATAAGTTGTCCGCAGGGACAATTGAGTCGTTGTGGAAGGAGTTACCATACACATCCGAAATTCATAAAAATTTACGTGCCTCGTAAATCCACTCTCGATGATATTGAAGTTTTTGACGGTGATTGAGTCAGAGATTGGGGGCGCACATTCGCCAACACGGGAATTGGGCATTTTTTTTTTTATTTATACTTATATAACTTTAGAAAATTATGAATGGGTTGAATTTTTATCGCTCAAACGAATTTCTTGCTATATATGTCAAGGTAGAAAAAAAAAATGGAAATCTTTTTGTATCAAGTAATTCGGAAATTTTGGATTAGTTGGATATCAATTTCTATTTAAAAAGCAGTTATTAACTGCAAATATATTAATATATAAAAAATATGGCTTTCATATTTTTACTACCTCTAATTATTGTTAATATTAAAAATTAAATTTTTCAGACCCTAATGAACATTTTGAAACAAATATAATGCGTCAAAATGTTTGGAAAGGCATCTCCTATAAATTTCTGACCATAATTACTACCCCAAAATAATTATTCAAAGTTCTTTTCGCCTAATGTTTAAATAGAAAATTTAAATATTAAAATGGGTAACTACTTTTGTCTAATAAATGATTAGCTGGCCCTTTTATTTCCGGTTTCAAAAAAAACTTTCAAAATCTTAACAGTTCATAAAACAATCCTAATAATTGAAAAACTGGTTCTTAGTGTAAAAAATCAAATATTTTGTGGTACTATCGCGAAATTTATTGTAAACAAATCGATTCGCCATATAAACTAACTATAAGCGCATATTTTTTAATACGTAAGAGATCAATTCGTCATCTACCAGTAGTAGTTAAAAAAAATTCTATACTGAACATAAATGTCTTGATAATTGTTCAGTTGAAAAAAAATTCTGTAGATTTTTATGCAGATGAATTGTATTTAAAATTTTTTTTGCACGATAAATGTATATATAGATATTCTTGATTTTTATGTTTCTTATAATAGTGTTAATAATACCAGTAAATATAATTAAATTTTTTTACAACTGCACAAATCAGTTATTGCTGCGAAAAACGATGATGACAACAGCGCAGCCATGAAACAATACTCACAGTGTATATGCGCCATCGACGCGAGTAAAATAAATAATTGCGTAAAAATGCATATAAGAGATAAATATCAAACAAATTAAAAATCCATTTCAACACGTAATTATTGCAGTAGATATTTTTATAGCACTAATATCCGTTACATCAATTTATAATCAATTTTTCAATTTTACTGTGAATTTTTTATTTAAATATTAAATATATTTCAAGATGTTTGGTATTTTTCCAGTTAATCGTAAAAAATATTAACAGCATTTTTATTTGAGCACGCGGAGGCTCCTTAACGGAACGCCAACTTTGTCGTCCATCAGGCCTACGATTTTTTTCCCTGGGCAAATTTGCATCTTAGATCATTTTATTCCCGTACTTACATCTGCATTTTTCCTGGTCTTATATATGCTAACGAGGCGTCACCCTGCCGACTGATTGTTATTTACGTTGACACAAGGTGGACCGAGGGATATATAAAGAGAAGTCGACGAAAAAGTAAAAAAAAAAGGATTTTTTAAACCGGGTTTAACGATCGTCAGACTGGACGTCGCGACGTCATTCACCTCTGAGGTCGCCGCACGCGGTTAAAAACAATCATTTGAGTTAGTCATCTGACGTGTGGATCCACGCTGATGCATGATAATTGCTGATGAGGAGGAGCCCCTCTTTGCGTGAAAGTAGAGCGGCTTGGTTACACGATCATGCCGTGGATGCTCTCGCGGCGTGAGAATCTAAACTTGCAGATCGACGAGTGTGCCGGATGAAACATCACGGATCACCGACAATTATAGTTAACAATTATTCAACTATTCATTACGGATTGATTGACGTTTAGTGGATGATCATTTATCACGGCCAACCGGGCTAGCTGCGAGTATATATAGAGACATATGTGAAAAAGCATAATGACCGAGCTTCAACCATACACGAGTTTCTATTTTCACTGATTTTCTTCTTTACTTAACTTCGCAAACCTATTAAAGACAATTTGCCAGCTTTGTAAACAAATTTTTTTCTTCTCTCTACTCCATTAGATGATCCGTAAAAAATTCGGTTTTTATTTTAACTCTGGAATTTTTGTAGAAAAAATTATTCCCCACTTTTCCACGGACTTTATTTTAGAATAAAATCAGTGTGACACGACTTTTCAGTGAAATATATGGCGGTAAATAATTTTTAAAGCCTCTACTTTTGACCTAGAAATAAATAAAAATATTTAAAATATGAGAAAAAAATTTTTTTTCCTCTATATTTATAATGTGTCAAATAAGATATGCGAATTTTGCAATGGAAAAAAAAATTCAGTGCTTGACTGAAGCATGTGTCCGTACAGTACAATGCATGCTCAGGGTAGAAACATCTGCGCCCTTAATTATTTTACGGATTTAGTAGATCGTTATGGCTTGTAAAATTACTGGCAATTTCACGCCTCTAAACTTATTTTATCCCCGACCTCTATCGGGTGGTAGTATCGCGCCTCGACCGCGCCGTTGGCTTGATGCGCCCAAATCATCCTTGCCAAATTAATGGCCAGTTAGTTTACGACTACGTCCCCCGCGTCTTCTCTGGAACAGACAGAAATTTTCATAAATACCACCGACGCGAGCTGTATAATAAAATTTCTTAAACCTCGAGACGAGCTCAAGTGTCATGCACTGAGAAATACGTTTTCATTTATTGATTTTCACCTCGACTCTCCTTCGCGATTATTAGTTCCACCTTTTCTCCCGGTGCCGTCTCACTACTGTAAGCGATATAACGAGGCCCCCTCGACCCATCAGGTAGTACTGCGACTCGTTTCACGCCCGATTTAATTTTTCATTCCGCGCCTGTTTATCCCTCGGGATTATTTTTTTAATTGCTTTTCTACCCCTGCGGGGGTATGTGTAAGAGATGCTTTTTCGATGATTTGTTTTTTTTTTTTTTGTCGTTGATATATATTAAAATTGTTTTTTTTCTTTTTTTACGCGCGCGCGCTCGTGATGGGGCACTTATTTTTCGCCTTCTCCTGCGCGACTTTTTGAAGAGTATATGTGACACGGACGTTATAGAAATCACTGTAATTTAATAAATTGTGCGATAGAGAGCTCCTGCCGTCCTGCGGGCAAATTGTAGCATAATCATTCATTAGTGGGTCGTGACTTTCGCGTGATCGTGATGCTTGCCGACACATCCATGGCCCCTTCTGTGGATGTAACACAACATCGTGTCCGTTGGACTTCTCAGAAAACTTGTACCTATATACTCTTGAATATAAGAAACATCTGCTAACAATTTTTTTTCAATTCCATATAGTCAAACATGTATCAAAAAAAAAAGAAAAAGCGTATAGGAAAAATTGCTCTTGCTCTTTTAAATAACAATATCTTCAAAACTATTGAAGATAAAGATTTTTCTCAAGAGATCTTTTTTGTAGAGAATTTTATTAGCTATAAAATAGGTTTTTAACAAAATTTGCTCAGCTTGCATCCTTATCATGATATCAGCAAGTAAAATAATGGAAACCCTGGAATTTTAATTATATAAGGATTTTTTTCTTAAAATATAGTTGAAAAAAAATAAAATATTATATGAAATCGATAGAAATGAACTATTAATATAATTAACGATATTCAATTACCCTAATATAATATTGCATGAAGGTAATTAGAATTTTTTTCCCTTAGAATTTTTTTTTTTTTCAAAATAGGTAATATCCGTGTGAAAATATCGGGAAAAAATATAAATATATATCTATAGTGTGTGTCATGATATCATGTGATGGAGCGCCGATTATTTAAAGTGCGTGTCTACATGATAGCATTTGTGAGACATCGTTAATCACAGCGTTAACAACGCTCTATATACGATAGCTAATATATATACACGCATTCCCAGGCTTAGCCCTGCAGCACTCTGGCTCATTACAATGTTGTTTTCAAATCACACGGAAAAGGGATTGTCGCGCGCAGTTTGCAGCGGACACGCGATTCCATCATGTATGTAATCGGGGACATGAACTGCGAGCGATAACTTCATTACCTCGTCGGACTAATTGCGGGGAAATAAGCGCAGCTAATTGCAAGCCCGCACTCCTCTCTTTTCATCGAGATTTAATCGATGCACTGCATGCTCAAGCCTATTACAGTCATCATATCATCGTTTGTGCGCTCTTATTCCAACGGAGACCTGCGCGAAATCCCCGCTGATTTCACCAGAGCACAATTATTAGTATATGCGCTCTCTGTGCAATAGAGTTCGATTAGTGCGATTATTGTCTCTATAACTGTTTTAATTGTCGAAACTGTGCAGTTTCATTTGCCTCCTGGGCAAATCGAGAAATCGATCAATACACTTTTCATCTGAAGTGTTATTATTTCAAAACGTGATTTCTTTGCAAGTTTTTTAAAATTTATTTATTTGCTTTGTTTTTTAATGCAAAAGGGAGTTATTTTTTAATGCAAAAGCCGTCTTTTTCGATATAAACAGTGGATTTTACTTGAATTTCACGTGGAAGTATTTTTTTATGCTATGCAAAAAATCAAAAAATAATTATTTTGGCCACGTCACTCAGTTCTTGCCGGGTTTTTGTCAAAGGCAGACGTGTCCAAAGGTGAACAGTGAGTAAAATATTTTATATATTGCTATACAAATGCTTTACAAATTATATATATAATGAATTCATCATTTATAATTGCGATATGTTTGTGTAAAATAATATTGTACTATGCTCCAACAGGTAAATCATAAATTACAAATGGTTAATAATTTTCAATATGAAATAGAAATTGGATTTTCACACACATATATAACATATATTATAATTTTTCGCAGATACTCTTGACTGGTTTGTGTGACAACTGTAGATGGCAAGTACGTAGAAAGCGAAATATACGGCTTACAATTAATTCTCAGATCAAAAGCGAGTCTCGTCGTCAATTGCACCCACACGACCAGGCAATAACCGCAACAACTTGGCCCCGCGGGTCACTTCTAATCAAACTCCTAACGAGTGATCGCCCACATGGGCGTGGTGCCGACTCGCTCTCTCGACGCACCTTCGATACGATATCCCGCGAAAGACGCACGCTCGCGTGTGCGATCGAGAAATCCTCGGCAGAGTGTGATTTTGCTCCCCCCCGAGTGATTTATCGCATTGTGTCCAGCGAACAAAGGATGTAAAATAATACAAAATCAAAGATTTCTCACCAGAGTCAATTGAGACTTTTTTTTGGATTACACAGTTTTTTTTTTCTTCCCCGCCGCCGTCACGATGCTCGTGATCTTTGCCAATGTATTTTATCACCGACCCTCCAGCAAGATAGCAGGTGTACACCTGGCCTATCCCGAACTGCGGAGGCGTGGCTCCTCTATTCGTTATAGGAAAAACGAACTTACGGAACCGTGAAACGAAGCTAGGGACCTTTTGTCTGTATGTTGAGCGCACTCTGCGAAATATCGCCTCGAGATATGCGCAATAAAATTATTATTAATCGCAAGTATAGAGGTCGTAGATATGCGTTTAGAGGTTCACAAAGAAGCAGATACTTTACGCAACTCTCTAGATGGAGTATTGTCGAGTGCCACACACGAAGTATCGAGTTTTAGAACGATTCTTATCACCATGCCGATTGTCGATCGCGTGGGAATTTTCTTCTCTGCGCGCGAGCTTTTGTAATCTCGCCTTTCGAAATTCCGCACGTGATATAGATATTGAAAAACTTTTCTATGCTTCTCATCGGGGTTGTGGAAAAAAAATTCTGGCAATTTTATTTGGAATTCGATTTTTTTTTTAAGAAAGAGCGCGCTATACTCGCGAGAGTTGTTAATTGTAGTTTAGTACTCTTGTTCGTAATTAGGCGAACTCTGCGCGAGAGCACCTGGCCAGTTCTTGTCCGAGTTTACGGACGAGCGATGAGACAAGTGTGCGCGCACTCTCGTCGTTTGTGTGTGTGTTTCTTGGGTTAATGTGCGCCCTGGATAATTACCACATTGACCATCATACGTTTTACGCTGCTGTGTCTTCCTCGTCAGCATCATCATCACTGATGCGAGAGAACCTCGTATCATCTGCCACAAACTCTGCACTCTCGTCGTGTCTACTCGGAATTTTACTGATTTTGCGCCGTAGAGCTGTATTTTCCGTCGTATAGTTGAGAATTTAATGCATCAGGTAGTAAACAGGGAAATAAAGTCAGGGACGTATTTAAATAATTTTTTTGTCAGCCCCCATTATCGTAATTTAATTTATTCTTTCATCAAGTTTTTTTATATACATGGAAGAACGATACTTTTTTTTGATTGAAAAAAATATATTATCTCGAAAACGAATAAATTTACAATATTTTTACAAGAGTTATGTTTTTTAGACAAGAAAATAATCTTTAAAAAAGATCTCTTGCAAAAATATCATAAACCTCGTTGTTTTTAAAATAAAAAATTAAAATACATTCTTTAATTTAAAAGAGTAATAGGCGCTGTTGCTCTTTTCTTTTTCTGATTATTTACACTTAGTATTTATTACATACTATAATTCTATAATGAATGTTTTTTATTAATAAATAAGTGAAATAATAACGCTTTTATTGCAAATCTTCAATTAAAACCGAAGGGTTATTCTAACTGCAACCTGCTAGGTGTCAGTTTGAACAGAGAATAGAGCCAAAAAAATTTTTATCGATGAAAATCTAACAGATCATTGTATTTAAATTTTTATAAATTTTCATAGGACAATGTATATAGTGTTTAAAACTAGTGGCTTTATAATTATTACTTTGAACACAACAAATTCTAAGGATTTTAGTGTTTTCAATTGAGTCCAGTCTCCCACCTCTTGCTTCAAAGTCCTAAAAAAATATTAGAAAATTCTCAGTGATAATATTCAAAAATTTCACACTAATAGAAATGTTTATTGTTTACTTTAGATGTAGGAATTTTATGCGTTTAGTGCATGTTGAAACACGGAAATCCCTTTTATTTTCAATACAAATTATCGGTTATTTCAGATAAGAAAAAAAATTGTCGGCCATAAACACACGTGTCGTGCATCACGTGATGACCCTGTGATGGGCATTAGAAAAACCGAGAAGGACACGATCTTCTGACACTTTTTTTTTTATTCTCATGTGACTCTCGCTAGAAGGTATGTTTGCCTAAGTACTTAACCCGGGTTGTCCACCGAAATCACGAGCTATAGTAGTGTAGGCCCGGTTTCTTCCGCCGCCATTACAATTATCACCTCTCACACACATTCCCGAGACTTCTGGGCTTTTGACCGGCAAGAATGCAGGTCTGTTTGTCTTTTCGGTGTTTGTCTAAAAGTATATATGTATTTATTTCTAAATTCTAATGGGTCCTTCGACGCCTTTGCTTTTCGTATACCGTGGAATAATTATCAAGTTCATCGTGCACAGCCACTGATGGCATCAGTGCGAGTTTTGTTTATAAATTTACCCGGACGAGAGTCGCCGGTTTGGCGGTGGGAGAAGTACAGGTGGGCCCTCACGATAGTCCGAATTATCGCACGCTGGTGCATGTGTGTGTCTCGTATCACGCGCAGACGTGTCTCGAGACTTTGTGAATAAATAATTATTACACATCAGCAAACCACACGCTCCGACCCCCACAACTGTTCCCATCAACCACAAAGTCATATCAAAATACACATTCACGTGTGCTCCATTAAAATTATTTTAGTGAAATAGAAATACAAAAAAAAATTTTTTTAACTCATAAAAATAAATAAAACTAAAAAAGTCTTTTAGAATATTATTTCAAAATTTTATTATTAATTTTTCTGGCCTGAAAGACGTGTTTATAAATACGCGTGCACAGTGTCGGAGCAGTAGAACGTCTCAATTAGTGATTATCGAGAAAAAGTAAATTATCATGAGGAATCGCAGGTGTTCACGGCTTGCACTAATATACCCCATATATAGAAACTTGGCCGCAGTCGTATATATAAATCGCGTAGGCAAATGCTGCGCGAAAAATAAAACAAAACCGAGTGCAGCATGAGGAACGAGCATGATATGTGGGAGGACGTAGATTGCCAAGCTGCCATTCGATCTCACATGTACACACAAACTCGGTGCGCCCCGCGCGTACAATTTCGCGACGACGAGCGCGACGAATTTTTGATGATCGGGTTCACGGCTGAGCGTTTAACCTCGACTGACGTCACGCGGATAACCGAAAAAAAGGAAATGAACCTCTGAGATGAAGCATAATCATCAAAGCCATATCTAAAAGACTCGAAAAGTGATTTTATCAACGATTTTAATCAGCATTTTTTTTATAAAAATTTTTTTCCCCCATTTTACACTTAAATTCACTACTTTTCAATTTATTGGAATATATTATTCCACTGATTTATAGCAACATTTAGTTATTATAACATAAAAAAATCTTGAACAATTGAAAAATTAATATGAAAAAAATCTTTTTCTTCTATGTAAAATTTTTTTTTCGTGATTGTTGGGTTGCGGATCGATTTGGGAATTTCGCGGTAGATTTAACGTGTGATAATAGATTTTTTTGCATTTTTTTTTGCGTATTTAGTGTCTGTACGCTGTGACCAATTGGCTATATCATATGATGGAGAATTATTGACGATGCGATCGGGTGAGATCGGCCTTAATAACTCACCGGATATACTTTGTGCCTTAATAACCTGTCGACGCCTGTTACGAGACACTGCGCATTTATTATTCCATTCACGTGTTCGTATTTATGCGCAAATAATTCGACGCACACGCGCTTTCTGCGCGCTCTGTCTATAATTAGTGTGATGGAATTTTACGAGTCGCGCGCGCGCGCGAGCGGGTTCTTCCGCAGGTGAAGCAGGTCGTCGGCATTAAGGAGCAAGCGTCGTAATCATAGCGCGTAAATTGAATTCAAGCAACGACCATTCGTCGAAATCAAAGTATACGGCTATTACTTATCTGCGATCTTCTATTAACCTTTATACGAGACTGCGCTCGGGCGCGCGCATGTGACGCAATCGCGCACACAGAGTGTGCAATAGGAGCTTGAGAGAATTTCCAGGCGAGTTTTAGTCCATGCGAGTATGTATATAAATAGGCAGAGATCTAAACTGTGGGATCGATCAGCTGTTTGTGTAATTACTTATGGCTATATACCTCAACGGATTGTGATTTATCGTCTAGTCGCACTAAACAATGCCTCTGATGTAGTGCTGCGATGAGTAATTGTATCACGGCGAGAAAGCTCACCGCGCCTCACAGCGCTTTTGCCCGTACGTATATAAGAGATACGCACAAGCTATTTTACAAGTGACATTTACACTATTCTTCATTTTTTTCGCAAGTTAAAATTTTTTCAGAGCCCTTTTTCAATTTAAAACTGTCACGCCCGCTTCGCTTGACGATTTAGTTTTTTTTGCCGCTGATAGTTCAAAACGACGCTACAGGGGTGCAAATTTTTTTGGGTGTTTTCGGGACTCTAAATTAACTGTAGAAAAAATATTGCGGGTAAGCAAAATATTTAATACTGCATTACATGACTATTTCGATGAAAGAATGCTCTATATTTTCATCTAAATTTCAACTTTGTATTAAAAATATTGAATCCTTTAAAAAAAAAAATACCCTTAACGGAACGTCATGAAATTCTGCGTCAAATGACGCAATAAATTTTTATTCTTCTCAAAAAGTCATTTTAAACATTTAATTTTTATTTTTTTAGGGATCCATAAAAATTTGTAATTTTTTTACCATTAATGATTTAGACACGTGAAATTTTTTCTCACCTTAAAAATTTAATTTCGTTCATCTACCGAGAGTTTAAATTGACTTTAAGAGAAAATCTTGAAAGATTTGCGAGAAGAAACTTATAATTTTGTAAAAAAACAATTTTTTTTTCCACTGCCTATATATACATGTCTCCAGACAGTTTAAATTCATTTCACGTTGTCCTCTGATCTTGTTCACATATACGCGATAAAATTAATTATATTTTTACAACAAGGCACGGTGGACATAAACACGTGATTAACCAGGGCCGGTGTGTGTATATCTTGAAATTGCCATGAAATAGTCGTGTTTGCAGGTGGAAATACTTGATGGCACGGAGAATAGCGTCGTTTGATGAAATTGAATTTCCAAGCGTGTATAAAGCGTGCAAGAAACTGCGACACATTTTCGCAGAGACTTGTGTTTGTGCAACATTAATATTTTGTAACAGACAGAGAGACGCGCTCGTAAAGATGAAATTTTATATCGTTGAGTGTGCCGGAGAACGCGAGATGCAGTTTAATACACACCAATTATCGCGTGACATCCTGCCGATTTATGACGCAAACGTTTTCTTCATATATATACTTTCCCTGATGCTGCATCAGTGCACCAACGAAACCCAATTTTCTCGCCGGCAAATTTATCGCCATTTCCGGATTCCCAGGTGTACAGTCCACCCACAAGATATTTAAGCGATGAAATGTATACTTTATAAAACTAAAAATTGAATGAGATGTATAACGTAATAGTTTCGTCAATATCGCGCCATGTAACTACAATTTCAGTAATTTGCGTGACGGTAGGCTGTACTTAGTGGCCCACCCTACGGTTTCCGTTCCGCCCCCCTCACATTTTCGCACCTGCACCACTCCGATGATGAAAGTGCAGGGCGACACTGTAATTTATTTAAATAATGGCTCATTGATAGTCGACTGGTGACCAAAATATTGCGACGAAAAATATATTTTAGTCTGATATTATTATTAATTAGATTTAAAGAAGATTGACGAATTGCCCGGTTTTTTTTTTTGTTCTACCAGACAAATATTTATTTTTTATGTCAATTAAATTGACGAAAAAAAAATTTCCGCAGCTGCCCACAAGGAAAAGCACGTGGAGCACCTGTCTTGGCATTTCACGCCCTTAAAACTACATCATACGACCCCCTGAAATGTGTGGGCTCAAAGTATATAATGAGGTTTGTGACTCATCGAAAATAGATCTGACTGCGTGTGTTTATTTATTTGAGGAAAATAAGAAAATATCTTTGGAATTCTGCGGAATGTCGAGGCGGTAGGTCCAGGTGAATTTAACCAGGTAAAACAGCCGAGATATTTACCCATGTCGAAGCGTATAAGTGGAGGTTCCATTCTTCTTTCTAGAGTTTTGCTAGGGTGCAGTCTTGGTGGTCTGATGCGGTGAGGTGGCGAATCTCGGGCTTTGAGGTGGGAAAATCTCCTCTTCTCAAGTGTCATCCTCAAGTGATGACCCTGGTCGCCCAAGGAAATATGTATAGCTTGGGTTTATATATATATTTAGAAGAGAATACGATCAGTCGTGTTTGGGGAACAAACAGGAGGAGGTCAAGGCTGAGAAGAATTCAAACTCTATTAGTATTTGCCTTCACTTCTTGCGTCGATTTTGTTTGACTTCGAGTCAATAACATTCGCGTGGCCCATTACTCTGTTGCCTTTCTATTATACTCGCACGAAGGAAATCTTTGAGGTTGAGCTATTAACTTGAATTCTGATTGTGGGTAAAGTTAAATTAAGTTAAATTACGATTTCGTTACGAAAATTTACTCTATATTCTATACGTATATATAATCACTATTAATCAGTAGTCAAAAATGTCAATTCTAAACAATTTAATTTATCTTTTAGAAGATGCGATTATTATCGAGACTTTTGAAAAAAAATTCAAAAGTCTACCTGCATTGCAGATTTTAAAATTCGTGAGCGACCTCTAAAAATGCTTGTATCGGATTGAATTTTTTTAAGTCTGTTAAAAAATAGTCTTTTTTTTTACGCCACCTTAAACCTAAATAATTGCTAAAACATCTGCAACCGTTTCTAAACGTCTAAAAAAAAAAACGTAAAACCATATTTGTAGCGTCATAAACTGCAGCAAAGTGCAGAATACCCATCATACACATATCTGTAACAAAGATTCCACATAATTAGCATCATTTATTTCAATCCCTCCATCATTGCCGCAGCGAATTACCCGGCAGTCCGATACCATAAATTGTACGGTAACTCGTGCATGAAAAAAGAAACCAACAAACCTGCACGCAGAAAGCACCTTCTTTCGCCTGGCATTTTGACAGCCCCGATGACGAGTCCATCGCCAGAGCCATGAGGAACATTTGCATGTTTACGAGCAGTCAGCACCTGTGGCCATAA
Source organism: Macrocentrus cingulum (assembly GCA_002156465.1). Taxonomy (NCBI): domain Eukaryota; kingdom Metazoa; phylum Arthropoda; class Insecta; order Hymenoptera; family Braconidae; genus Macrocentrus; species Macrocentrus cingulum. Next base: position 138,898 of record MVJL01004858.1, read on the forward strand.
GCTGCCGGCATCTGTCTTGTAATACTCTCTGGGCCCTGACAAAGGTTCGCGTACACATCATCAGCAGCGCTGCAGTGGATCGGATGCAGAGAGAGAGCGCGAGCAACGAGACGTATTAACGATCCACGCTGGTGTCACTGCGAGCTGGGTCGCGCGCGGATGGGTGAGGTTCATCCCAAGTACTCTGTCGAGTGGCCACTCGAAAGAGCTGGGTGGGCTAATTAGTACGGTTGCCTGGCAACCGGATGCAGCGTGATTTGTAGAGACTGCGCCAGTGTCTCTTGACCCTATAGTCGTCTATTTCACCGCTTCTATCTATCGCATATCACGAATCAATTAAATGTGTTTTTATTCCATTCCCCGCGCTTTGCCAGTCATGTCTCCATGTCAGTCGGCTCCTCCGACTGTGTGAAACTGCTCCGACTTATCATTGCGGCTAACGAGTCCTTCTCCAGAGCCTTCACACTCGCCTGTCCAGCCAAGGGTCATCATCAGCTCTTTCTGGAATCCCTGACGACTTTATTACAGCGCTGCGATGCACACGGTGCTCACAAGTGCTTGTCAACCTGACGACGATGCGGGAGACTCTCGAGAGCAGCTCGCAATCGTCTGTAATTTGTGCCTTTGCCGGTCCATCATTGCCGTGCCATCTCGCATTGTTGTCTCGCACCGTTTTCGGCCCGCGTCGTGTTTTTTTCTCCCGATCAAACCTCACACTGTGTGCATCAGCCGTGCAGTCTCATGCTCCTTTTCGTCGCGTCATGTGCTTTTTCAATCTCACGATGCGTGTGTGTGCGTTGAAGCTATCGACTTGCTTTTAAAAGTGTCTCTGAAGTCACATCATTCCAACGTCATTTGATGTTTGATCAAGCAATATTTTCACGCGATGAGAGGAGTGCGTGTTTATGCATGTCTATGATGACGGTCAGGCGTCCTCGTTCCTTCTGTGGGCCTCGCTTCGTCTTGTTCCTCTCGTATAGTCGCTCATCATGGCGTTTCGAGTCCAGTCACTTTTTAATTGGCAGAAGGTCGGCCGTATGACAATGTTTTCTGGGTGTCAGGTGGGATCAAGCTCTCTTTGCTTCGAGGACACCTCTTTCGAAACTCGAGTTTTTATTTAGAATTGCCTGACACCCATGGTCGTATTGCGTGTGTGTGTGTGTTAGATGGTGATAAATTACCCGCAGTGACGCACAATGACCGTTTGATTGACTGTTTTCTTGTCAGATGTTTTCAAATGTCTGATGGAATTTTTTTCAGGTGGTTTTTTTTTTTTTTACTATATAACGTGTAATTTTGGGGTATTAATAATACCACAAATTGGAATATTTTTGTTGATCTCTGTCTGGGAGCTGGAAAAAAATAGGAATTTATATATTTTTTATAGTATCCATCTTGAGGATGGCGAGAGCCCTATACCCGTCAAATTTCGTAGTTTTTTAAAATAATATTTGAACCAAAAAAAAATTATTTAGTCATATAAATTTTAATATATCCTTCAGCACAAAATTTCGTTTATTAGTAGTGATATTGAATATTTTCCAATAACGTTTTGAATAAAAAGTTTTAGTATGATTATTTTACAGTCAAGTAGGACACTATTTCAACAACTAATCAGAGCTGTTCTTCCAATTTTTTTGTAGAATGATTTTGGGGTACAATTTTTTAAATGGTAAAAAAATTTTTAAATCATTCTTACAGAATTTGAAATTTTGTGGTTCTATCTGTGGTATGCGAAAAAACGCGTACAATTAAGCAAAAAACACGTGAAATGTATAATTTAAAAATTTTTTAAAGCAGCAATATATGATAGGAGGCGCCAAAGGTTGATGGTTGCGTGGTTGAGAAAAAAAAAAATGTCGAATCTGTATCATCATCATTGCGATAGGATTTTTTAAAACTGTATTTTTCTCATTGATGGCCCAGTCTAGAATGTGATAAAATTATCGTGTGCGAATGATTTAAATAATTGCATGCATTAAAAATATTAGCGAGGACTATAGAGCGCCGCGAATGGATTATTATTCGTTTTTCAGCACTGGACGAAATATAATTCGTGTAATCTCGTGGGGGTAAAGCCCGTTTGACCTCTTGTGTCTGGAGCATAATGCTGTTCTAACCCTAGAATTACCGAAAATCCGTTTTCGAGGCGATTACGTGTATTACGACTGGATGACGAGCGACGAGAGAGAAAGCGGAACGAGCGAGAGACGTGACTTTCAGTCGGATGTGTATGTATATGTGTTCCAGGACGTGATGTGAACATTGTAATTTCACTATTACCCCGGCTAATCTGTTGACATTATGTCCGGCTCTCGATGCAGTCAGACTATAGTCTTGTTTATCTTCTCGTTCATTTTACAATGCATTTTTTGCTTTTTTTTTCACCACTCGCGCGCGGTCCTTGGCCATTATGCAAAGCAGTGCTAACTATTCTAAACCCTGATGCTGCTGGGCGACTGACGATTAGAATAATCGTGTGTCTCTCTGGGGAATGCGAGTCATCTGGCCAACTGAGACCTTTGTTTATTAAAGTTAATTCTCAGTCGCCTTGGGCCTTGGTAATTAAACCAAAAAAACACGGAATCCACGAAAAATATATAATAGCAATAGATATTAATTTAAGAAACATAGTTTCGATATTTTTTATTATTCTAATTTATTTAATTAGAAATATTTTTCAAAATTTATCAAATCATGTTAACATTTTTTTTCGATTAATTGAATTTAATCCTTCAAGTGCACACCTATTTTTTTGACACTTTTTACATTCTGGGTCATTTTATTATTCACTTTTGCGAATTTTATAAAACTCTATACAAATATTATCCGTAAAATATCTGTAAAATATCTTTCTAAAATATCCTAAAAATTATTTAAACAATAAAAAGTGTCCGTATTGTTGTAAAAATAGAAGAAAAAAATATTCCCTTCAGTTAAAATCCACACAAATTCAATTTTTCAGTTTATTAATAATGCAATAATGAATGTTTCTCATTAATAAACAAGTGCTTATGAATAAAAAGAATAATTTATTGAAAATAAAAACACTTTTATTGTAAATCTTCAATTGAAACCAAAGAGTATTCCAACTGCAACCGGCGATAGCTGTCAATTTGAACAGAGAACAAACCAAGAAATTATTATCGATAAAAATTCAACTGATCATTCATTCGATCAAAGTCAGATGATGATCCAGTGTGTAATCGAAGGGTTAAAAAAATAAATCAAGTCTCAACTGATGGAGCAAGATGACTCTTAAAATTTTTAAACTTCCTACAAAACCCTGAACAAAAAAATGACAAACAATAAAAAACGACAAATTAGTATTCCCCCTCAGCCGTCAGAAAAAATCCAAATGAAATATATATCAGAGGACTGACCTTGGGGCGAAAACCGCACTGATTAGTCCAACTAACCATCTCAAAAGAGAGTGATGGCCCCACGCACTATCACACAACCAAGTCACCCAGCGGGATTTTACCAGCGTCATTTCCCCATAATGCGATCATTCCATCTCTCGAGGAAGTATACAATGCGTAAAACTCGCAATCACTCGTCGACAATCAATCTAATACTGAGATATATCCAGGGCCAATGTACTCGCCGATACATCCATATTTACCAGGAGGGTGCAAACCACCCTTATCAATGATAATCCAAGCTTTTGCGTTGTTGAATCAACGTCGAATGTCTCATCATCACACGTTATTTCCAAATGCACGCGATTAATTCGCGGTGTTTTCAGCAAATGGCGTCGACAATGCGACTTTAAATGCCAGCGTTGACTCTATTCACTCGTGCTCCTTCACTCTCTGTTTGTACACGCCACGTCCGGTCGATCGCGGCGTACGTTCAACCCCTTTTTATCGGAGATGTCGGGGGAAAGGGTAGTCGCGGGGCGCGCGGCCGAGTGTATTGCGCTCTTGGTCAGCCCCTTTCCAGCGAAAAAGCCGCCGGGATTACTCGCAAGGAACAATGGCGTGTATATATTCCTCCCTGCTCTATACTACTCTCACCCCCGTGTCGTATATTCGACCTGTGTATTAAAAAATGAATAAAAAAATCTTCAGATTGTTCGCCTTTTTTATTCAGATGTATACTGGCCAATTGACTGTTGATTTTGGCCGTGCTCGAGGACCTCGTTATTAATCAAGACGTTCGCTCGCGCAAAAGTTGCCTCTCGTTATAGTTTATAGGGGCGATTTTCACCGAGGGTCCATGTCTTAATTACTTCTGCGTGAATTAACACTGCACTGTGAAAAAAATTATTTTTCGATATATTGAAATGTATTTGGGAGAGGAATTTTTTTCCAGGGAGTTTTTATATTGTTTTTTTGTTTTGCGTAGTGCGGTCACGTTTCTTAGACGTGGATTTTCGGCTGTTGTGCGTGTGTGTGGCAGTATAGTGTAATATTGCGATGCGAGGTGGAAAGTCGTTGAGAGGGATCAGTTGTAGCGTCTTCGAAAAGTAGCATCCCATGGGAAGTCAATCAACCGCTGGCTTTTCTTCGCCCTCTCAGCTCTTATGCTCCGGGGATGATCGACACTCGTTTAAGCGCCGATATGACCGATTGTTGTCCGCACCCTTCCCACGGTGTATCGTATAATTATCGTCGTCCATTGTGGTCGAGTTGATGAAACACTATTCATATATTTCTTCTTGGAAAAAAAAATTTTTTTTCGATATAAAAATAAAAACAGTCTTTTTCTATACTTTAGTCATCAACGAGTCAATATGTCAACTTGAATTTTTTAAATTTAGATGTTTTTAAAACGGCAAAAAATGATAAACTGAAAAAATGGATTTTTCACGGCTGTGTTTTTGTGAATATAAAATTTTACGGTTAAATATAAATTTGAGTATAATGGAAATTAAATCTGGGAAAAGAATTTTTTTACTATTTTTTGGTAAAATGATATATTTTGTTGTAATTTCGGTCATTTCAATTATTCCGGAGATATTTTAATAGTATAGAGAGAAAAAAAAAAAATTAAAAATGCGACAGGTGAATTTAAAAAATGACGGACAAAATTCCTGGGACGGGTTTTCCCTCGTCGGCAAAATTTCGTGCAATCCGATCTGGCCGGCGGTATAATAACAATAATAAACCGCGACGAGCGCCGCGCGCCGGAATGAAACAACGCGCGCGGGATGAGAGGTAGAATGAGAATGCACGACGACACCAACGACGGCGGCGGGAGGCGGACGACCATCATCAGAGAACTCTCGGCGCACACAAATAGAGGGTCGCGAATTGAGTGCGCGAGGGGAATCGCAGGGGAAGCTATGAGACCCCGCGGAGGAGGTGGAGGAGGCTCGGCGATTGGCATTTAATTAGCGGCCGGATGACCGCCGCCTCCGGATCAATACGCCGCCCCCGGAGGCACCGTGTGCAAGAGGCAGCGACTTCTCTATATACGCTGCTATGTGCTTCCTATTTCTCCACCGTCGCCGCTGCATTACGCCCCTCCAAGAGCCATCTTTACTTTTATATCACTCGCGATTAAAATTCTCGCGCTTATAAATATTTTTTCAATTTTTCTCACTCAAAAAAAAAAAAAAAATTTTTTTTCTAAATTTATTTCTCAGATCTTAATTTATAAATCGAGTTATATATGCACATCAGAAAAAACTGTTTTTTTTTTTTTTGATAACTTATCATTTTAAGAATATTCACTGGACTGAAAAAAATTTTTTTTTTGTGCAAAATTTTTTTTTGTATTAATTAATGCAGCAGCTATAATGGTAATTATAAGTGGCCGTATAAGGGCAATTTTTCCATCATGTTATATTGGGAGGGGGTTGAAAGAGGGAGGCAAGGAAAAAAGCCAAGCGGACATAACCGAATGGTTTTTGCTCGGGTGCGTTCGAACCCTTTTTCTCTCTCCTATATATATTTTCCTCCATACTTTTTTTCTCTACCCCTGCGCGCGTATACGAGCGCCTTCATGAACTAACCTTCTGACCGGGGCCCCGCGTGCCTGGAATATCCGGAAGCACTCGTGTAAAATAAATGGAGAGGGTTTGCACACACACGTTATAAAGCGACTCTTTTTCCTCGTGCGGGATTTTTCATTTAATTTTTTTTGTTCCGACCCATTTTCGGACACCGCATCACGCTCGCGGTGCATATGCGTTTTTTTGACAAGCATCCCCGCAGACACGCAAAAATTTTTTTTTTGATCCGTATTTTTTTCCTTTTTTTTTTACAATTATATTCCACAATGCGAATTTACGTGTTTGTAGCGCACAAGAGAGATTTTTTTAGAGCAATATTTAAGATGCACTGTGCCGATAAAATACTCGAATCGTTAGGTGTGTTCGCACCTCCTCGGGGTCCCTTGTTTCGTGATTCGAATCCGTGTGCGCGTACACCGACTTGTATCACTTTTTTTCTCCACCCACCGCGAGGCCTTTCGGCGACCGCGACCCTCGACCTTAGATCCCGCCGAGATATTTTATTCCCGTTCAATTTTTTTACGAGCCGATATATCACACATCGACCGATTTTTCTCTCTTTCTCTTATTCTTAAGTATATTTTTTTTTTTCTTTCTTCTTATTTTTTTTTAGTCCTTTGCCGCGTCCACGCCCTCAGTCGTCTCCAGACATATATTTCTTGAAAATTTATTTTGAAAAAAGGGGAAATAAATTTATCTACCCGTCAAAAATTCATTTTTTATTTTTTATCCATTTTTTTTACAAACAAAAAACGCTTTCCAAAATTCTTTTACCATATTCATCAGATTTTTTTTGTAATTTAAAAAAGAAAACGATTCTTATAACCAATTATTTTTTCATTTATTCCGAAAATAAAAATCATTTTTTAGCTTTTAAATTTTTTTTCAGGTGAAATTTACTGTTGATTGTTGTTTTAAAACGTTACTGAAGCATTTTATCAAAATAGGATTGAAATTTTCCTCCCTGGATTACAATATTATTGTTTACGGTCGAATAAATTTAAAAAAAAATGCGAATTCTCGCTGTCGAATGACTCGACCCTTTAATTGCATACGGGGAAGCTTGCAGGGCGGCGCGTGCCAGGAAGCCATCATGTCAATCGAATCAAGACTTTCCCCGAAGCCAAGGGTCGCCTCTTGTAATATCCCGCCGGTAAAATAGACGCCGTCTATTATTACGCTTGATTTTTTGTGTAAACACGGGTGTGGCGCGATTTTCAGAACGCGAGGCACAGTATATCAAACGCGATCGATATGAGCGCTCGATATACATCGGCGACGAGAAGGTCCAACTCCACACCGTTGAGTGACCCAATCGGAAATTGGCGATGACGCACCCATTTTTCCTTAATAACCGATCACAATTTTGCGTATAGCGATTTTTCTTTTATAGTTATAATAACCATCAGACCCACCCGTGTGGTTTAATCGCCTGCAAAATCGCCCACTTTTTCAAAGATTTTTTTTTGCTTCGTCGCAGAAAATTGGAAATTCGATTATTATACAGATGTCCTGTGTGTATATCCACTGGCTGTATAATGATCGGGTCTCCGGAAGTACGGGGTGGAAAGTAGAGAGTTAAAAAGCATTGCGTCCATCGGGACGTGAAAGAGAAGACAGCAAAAATTAACCTTTGCTTGTGTTTGCCGGACAAAAAAAAAACAATTTTCCTTCCGCCAAAGGATATACCCTACGGCCATTTCCCAAAGGACACGCGGATCCCGCTAAATTTTCCTTAAATAATTGAGAATTATGTTCTTCTATGTGTTCGGCTGTTTTCATAATTTGTTTGTTAGTTTCTTTCTTATTTTTTTTTTTTTGGAGGAAAAAAAGGGTTCCCCTCGATTTCACTCTGTCACTTTGAGATTTTTTATGCCTCATTGCGGTGATTTTTTTATTTTTTTACTCGTCATAATATCATATTTTTGTAAAATTTAAACATCATTTTTTCTGTAGGAAAAAAAAATTTTTTTCAGCTTTAAAAATCTAAAAAAATGAATTTTTGTATTAAGAAGAGAAAAATTAAAACTTTGTTTCAACCAGTTTATATAATTGACATGAAAAAACTTTTTTTTTGCAATAAAAAACCGTAAGTGAAAAAATATTCTAGGTAGAATTAAAAAAATCTGAAATTTTTTTTAGTGCACGAAAGTTTACAATGGTTTTGAATTATTGTTCTGTTGGTTATTTTTCCTGGCGCGTTTTACAAGCCAAATTTCACGGTACGTGGGTCGGATGAATCGGACGGAGAGAAGAGCCAGGACGATATTATTTCATCGCCGGCGACGGTCTGCAAAACGCGAGGCGAGTAAAAGGCTCTATCTAGGGAGGGTGTTAGCATAAGCGATGACTTAGTGGTCCTGCGGGTGTCGTTCGTCAAGAGGTGGCCCAAGCACGGCGCGGGACCACAAGCTTTTTCCATATATATCGCGATATTTTGTCGCCAGCAGATAAATTTATCGTGGCCCTTGAATCGAGCGCCGCCGCGTGGCCACGCGCTATTATCGTCGTCATTTTTCACCCGCAGAGCGACGATGCCGCGTGCCGCACACATACACACGCACGCGAAAGCGTAAAAAAATGTGGCGCCTCGGTGCGATGCTCGGAAGCAAAAGTGCCAGCAAAAGGGCCAAAGAGGGGCGCCGCAGGGAGGGAAAGTGACGAGTTAATTCCGCTACATTTGAACGCGCGTTCTCGGTCGGTAATGGCGAGATACATCACGCAAATTGCCATTGTCGTCGCGACAATGTGCAGAATTTTTTTACTGCCGCTTGTTGGCACTTTTCTTGATATTTATTTCCTTGGCTGCGATGTCAACACGGCCATTAGGCTATATTTAAAGTCTGTGAGAGAAATTATTCAATTGAACATCCGGAGATTAGTCTTGTTCACGCTGCATATATGAAATAACCCATCATATATGAATAATTCTAATTATTTTCATCATTCTCGCGAGTCTAAACACAGCTTATAAAATTTTTAATGTACATATTTCAAAAATATCATCGTATTACAACAGTAAATTTAATTAATTTATCAAATACACTATATTGTAATTATAAAATTTCGAGTTGGAAATGATTTTTATGCTTAAAATAAAGAGAGTCACACGTAATATTAAATATTTTAAAACGACAATCTTTTCAAAACAATTTCACAAAAATTTTGACAATCACTATTTCCAATTTTTATACAATTTAGAATTAAAAAAAAATTTTTGATGGTTGAAAAATATTTAAAAACTCGTAGTTACTTGATATAAATAATTTTCAAAATAGATTTTTATTGATGAATATATATTTAGTAAATAGAAGTGAAAATAAAAAATTTTACCGGACACAGCATATAGATAATTCTAACTGGAGCACCCCTATCACATTTTTATATATTTGAAGCGTGGGATTATACTGGGATATTCGAGAGTTGCGTGTATAACCCAGTTCTACATGGAATACTCGCGATTGGGGTGTGGCAAACGGCGCACCTAAATCCCGTAGCTCATTAATAGCTTGTTCGGTCCACCCGCGACCATCAGCTGCCATACTTGAGGTTTAATTCGGCCGGCATGTGTATTAATTCGCCACGATGAACGAACACGTGAGTACGCAGAGCGTCATCATCGTCAGCACCAGATTAATGACGTTTATTAAACACGAACATGTGTATATATAGCTTTTATTAGTCGCCGTAAGCATTTTGCTTGCTTCAACTAATCCAAACGTGCACTACTATCATCAGCTTCGATCAATTTGCAAGCTTCAACGATGCACCCTCTCGACCACGCGCGCCAATCCGCTTTCATTTTGCCGTGTATCAATTTAGAATTAATTCTTTTTGTCTCCGAAATTTGTATATTTTTTTTAAGTATAAAATTTATATTTGTGCATCAATATATATTATCACGTGATATGTCGATAAGCATTCTGTGTGCCACGCGTTATTTTGTTATACCGACCGAGCGCCGGGGATGATGCGCATTACGCGACACGATAATAAAACCCCACTGGGGCATAACTGGTAATAAATGTTTCGTCGCTCGTAAAGCCCGTTATATTGCCTTCTGGGAGGTGCGATGAAAAAAAAAGTGGACGAAACTCCACGGGATGTAAAGTACCCGCGCACGAATATGAGATTCTGGGAGATTATAAATTTTCGGTGGGAGTAAGATTTATTGTAACTGGGTTAATTATACAATGTTTCGTAACTTTCGTGTTTCTACGGGATATATAGTATGTGGTTGATGGATGATATTTGATAAGTGTGTGTTTAACAATAATGCCTGGTTGATAACAATTTTTTTTTCATCTGTTTTTGTATAATTATTTTTGTTTTATAAAGTTATATCTCATAAAGTTTACAGTTTGTTAATGTGTAGTTAAAGTTGAGTTTAATTTATTTTTACGTTAGATTTAATTTATTTCATGCCAAAAAAAGCCATATTCAATCAGGATGATGAATCTATACTTTTATTTTTTTTTAGTTGAGAAAAAATTATTTTTAGTTCTTCAATCAATGCTTGTAACTGATCTGTTGTCAAAGTAGTATCGGGTTGCATAAAAAAATTTTGGGAATCAGGAATTACTTTCTTCGGAATCGTTGCTGGGTAATCTTTTACATAGAACCATGGTTTTGCTTGAGTAAAAGTCACACAGCAATAAACCACACATCCGAGTAGAATAACTTTCCAGAAATTAAAAGATGCCATAATTGTTAAACTCCTATAAAAAAAATTAGTCTAGCTATAGTATTTAGTAGATAATCAATCCGTTTAATTCAAATAATCTTTTTTTTTAATTTACCAATGAATTAATATCATCAAATAATCTAGTCAAAACTTTTTGACACCAATAGAAATTTTAATATTAGAAATTTAAACTAAAAATTAAAATTTTTACTGTTATTTCTTGATATTTTTAGTTGACACACAGTTTTTCATTTGTTATGTTTTCTAAATACAGTTAAAAAATTTTAAGGCTTAAACTTACCAATTTCTAAGAAGAAAAAAATTCAGAAAATGTTTTTTTGTGAGGTATATAATGATGACTGCAATAGAACAACGTTTTTTTCCACTTTATATAGTACACCAACACCTGTTGTTAAGCGATAAACTGAACAAAGATAAAATTTTATTTTTGCCAACCAATAGAAAAACTCTACAGTTGACAAAATAACTTCTATTTTTTTCGATTCGACGTAGAAACAATTGATGATAAATCTAAAAAAAAAATAGAAATATTTTGTTGTTGTTTTCCAGGTTTTTGAAATCGTCTATAAAAAACGTCTTAATCACTTTGTAAACTAAAAATAACCTTCATAAAACGAATGAAACACTGATAAAAAAGTCGTTAGAAAAAAAATACATGTTTTCGTTCTTTTTCACAAAAAATAAAATTTTAAAACCTGAAAATTTTGTTTGAAAAATACCTATTAATATTTTAAAAAGCTTTCTCAAAATTAATTAAACAAAATTAAATATTTTTCGAGCAACGTTTACCCTGTTGAATTTTTTATAATACGAGCTAGAGCATTAGAAACCATCAATTCGCAGGGAGAGTATGGGTAAATCCGTTTATTAATCTTCAAGAGCGGATAATAAGGCACACACACACGTACATTGCATATGACACAACACTTGTGTCATATTCAAAAATATAAATTCTCCTTCGATTTTTTGACTCGAAAAAATTTTATTTCAGACAATTGACCGGTATAATGCGCGGTTTTTTCAAATTCCACATACAAACATTTTTTAGTTGGAGAAAGTCTATCAGTGTTACATTCAATTATTTTTTTACGCCAAACAATAGTGAGAAATTATGTTTTAATATAGAAGTTACATGATTTGAATGTTTATTTTCGGATGGAAAATACCTCTTTAGATGCGGATTATATGGAAGGTCCATATAGTACGAGTTGTTGGCTGAGGAAAAACTATCGGATAGGCTTTTTCTACTTTTTCAAGACCATCCTCGATTTTTTGCACTTCTTCGACCTGAGCTTGGGTCTTTTTGTATAAATCTTCGTCATATCGAAGTTTCTCTAATTCCTCCATACTCAGTCCGGTGAAATTATCATTCGTGTAGGGTAATGGCTGTGCTTGAATAACAGCCATACAGCAAACCACAAATCCGAGTAGAATAACTTTCCAGAAGTTAACAAATGCCATTGTTGAATTTCTAGAAAAAAAATATCAATCCGTTTAATTCGAAATAATCTTTTTTTTTTCTTATTTATACCAATGACTTAATATCTTAAATAATCTAATCAATATACTTTTTGACAACAATAAAATTTTTTTAATTAGAACCAAAGACTTATTTCTTAATTTTTTGAGTTAACACACAGTTGGTTTTCAATTTTTTATATTTTAAAAATACAGTTAAAAAATTTCAAAGCTTAAACTTACCAATTTCCAACAAAATAAAAAATTCAGAAACGTTTTTTTTTGTCTTATAAGGTGTATATCGTAGAGATGACTGTAATAAAACAATGTTTTTTCCACTTTATATATAGTAAACCAACACCTGATAATAAATGATAACTGAACAAAAATAATTTTCTAACCAATAGAAAAACTCTGCAGATTGGTCGTTGAAAAAATTGATAATAAATCTAGAAACAAATAGAAATACTTTGTTTTTGTTCTAGGTTTTTGAACTCATGTAAAAAAAATTTTAATCACTTTGTAACCTAAAAATAACTCTCAAAAGAAGAAAAAAACACTGATAACAGAAGTCTTAAGAAAAACAAAATTATATTTTTGTTCTTTTTCACTAAAAATAAAATTTCAAGACCTTAAAATTTTTTTTTTAATATACCTATTATAATAGTTTAAAAGGCTTTCTCAGGATTAATTATACTGAATCGAATTATCGATGCGCGCAAACTGTAAAATACGAGAAAATAAGATATTTCCATTTTGTAGCAATATTATGAAAAATATGACAAAGTTTTATATAGCGTTTGTGTGTCATCTAAAAATAAATTCTCATTCTATTTGTTGACTCGAAAAAATTTTATTTCAGACGCTTGATCGGTATGATACACTTTTTTTTTTTAATTCTCACATACAAACATTTTTTTGATATACAGAAGAGACATGAGTTTTACATTGAATTATTTTTTTGTACGCCTAACATCAAGAGTGACAAATTTTGTTTTTATATAAAACATATTTTAAAAACACGTATTTTTGAACAGAAAACAACCGTTTAGCCACCAATTACACGAATTCTCTATACAGTACGAGGAGTTTTTTGGTTAAAAATGACCGAATCGATGTCTTTATGCATTTTGGTTATGGAGTCTCTGATTCTTTGTCCCACCTCTATATGAGCCGCTATCTGCTTTTGTTCATCTACAGAACGCCAAATTTTATCTAATTCTTCCACACTCAGTCCTGTGAAATTATTATGCGTGTAAGGTAATGGCTGTACTTGAACGACGATTACCCAGCAAACTACAAATCCCAGTAGAATAATTTTCCAAACGTTAAAAAATGCCATAGTTGTTGAATTCCTAAAAAAAAAATAGCTTCTTTAGTTTTTAGTAGATAATCAATCCGTTAAATTCAAATAATCTTTTTATTTATTCTCTAAAAATAAATTATCTTAAATGATCTAGTCAAGATTTTTCGACAACAGTAAAAAAATTAAAAAATTAAAGATTATAGAACGAAAAATCAAAATTTTCACAGTTATATGTTAGTTTTTAATTTTTTATGTTTTAAAACTACAACGAAAAAATTATAAGACTTAAACTTACCGATTTCTAAGAAGATGAAAAATTCGGAAACATTTTTTTCTCTAAAATGTATGTCCTAGAGATGACTGTAATAAAACAACGTTTTTGTTCGCTTTATATAGTAAACCAATACCTGATAATAAATGATAAACTGAACAAAAATAAAATTTTATTTTTTCCAACCAATAGAAAAACTCTGAGCTGACAAAATCACTTCTATTTTTTTTCGATTCGACGTAGAAACAATTGATAATAAATCTAAAAAATCTCATTCGGCAGCCGAAATAGATTTCTTATTATTTATTGTCTTTCTTTTCTAAAAAAACGAATGCCATAGTAAAATTTCATTGATGAGTCGTTTAGATTGATATTGATTTGGACTAGGAAAATAACATATAGGTATGAAAATTGAAGCTTATTTAATCTAAAAATAAATTTTCCTTCTATTTGCTGATTCGAAAAAATTTTATTTCACACAATTGACCGATATATACTTACTGGTCGCTCGTTATACAACACGCAGTTTTTTTTTAATTTTCACATACAAACATTTTTCGGCTACAGAAAATCTATCAGTGTTTTACACATTCAATTATTGTTTCACGCCCAGAAATAGTGAAAAGTGTTATTTTAATTCTAAAGTTTTTTTTTTTTTATTCTAAAACAAATTTTTCGGCTACAGAAAATCCATCAGTGTTACATTCATTTTTTTATGCCAACTAATTGAGAGTGAAAAATTTTGTTTTTATATATAGTAAAACTTACATATTTAGAATGTGTATTTCCAAATGGAAAATAACCGTTTGGCGGCCACCATTTACACTATTCTTCCATGGAATTTCCATACAGGACGAGGACTTGCGAATAGCTGAACAAGTTTCGGATTGTTTTTCTGTACTTGGTTCACGACGTCCATGAGTTTTCGTTCTACCTCTACGTGATCATTTCTCATCTTATTGAAATCGTCCGAATGCCAACTTTTTTCTAGCTCAGTCGGCACTGTACTTTTTACTCGAAGTTCAACTTTAAAGCCTAATGGCTGTGCTTGAATCACAGTCACAAAGCAAACCACAAATCCCAGTAAAATGACTTTCCAAAAGTTAAAAAATGCCATAGTGTTGAACTGAAAAAAATAGCAACTATATAGTTTTCAGTATGTAGATAATTAATTCGTTTAAATCATATAGTCTTTTTTTTAATTTACCAATGATTTAATGTCTTAAATAATCTAATCAAGACCTTCTGACGACAATAAAAATTTTAAAACTTGAATTTTCAACTAAAAATTAAAATTCTTATTCTGTTATTTCTTGTTTTAAGTAAACACTCAGCTGGTTTTTAATTTTTTATGTTTTAAAACTATCGTTAATAAATTTCAAAGCTTAAACTTACTAATCTTCAAGAAGGAAAAAAATTCAGAAACGGTTTTTTTGTGATGACTGCAATAGAACAACGAATTTTTTCCCTTTATATACAAAATCAACATTTGATAATAAATGATAAATTGAACAAAAATAAAATTTTATTTTTGCCAACCAATAGAAAAACTCTGCAATTGACAAAAGAACCTTTGTTTTTTTTTTTTTTATTCGACGTAGAAAAAATTGACAATCAATCTAAAAATAGAAAACATGTTGTTGTTTTTTTCCCACGTTTTTTAAACCATCTATAAAAAATATCTTAATCACTTTGTAAACTAAAAATAACCCTCAAAAAAAAAAAACTGATAAAAGAAGTCGTTAGAAAAAAAAATCATATTTTCGTTTATTCACTAAAAATAAAATTTTAAAACCTGAAATTTTTTGTACACCTATATCAATATTTCAAAAGGTTTTTTCAAAATTAATTAAACAAAAGAGAATATTTTTCGAGAAATACGAAAAAATAAAAAATTTTCATGTTGCCGTAATATTATAAAAAAATTATGACAATATTTATAGCGTGAAAAAATAATAAAGTTTGACATGACGGCTTATACTCACGAAAAATATATAATTCCAAGGATAGCACGTGATACTGGTGTCTATTATATAAAGACACATGGCCATCTTTCGCTTCATTTGTCGTAATATTAGCGGGTAAATTTGCCGCGCACCCCTGTAACACAATAAGAACCCCAGCGCTACAGGGATATAAATAGGTGCGCGCATACACGTCGCCCCTTTTATTATAAAAAGTCTCTCTACTGGTTTAAGACACATTTCCACCCTCGCATCGCATATTCTGCTGAATAAAAAATGCGGAAATATGTAAAGCGATAATAAACGAACGTCCAAGCGTATCCCCAAGGGGTTAATTTCGATTGAGGGGAATAGGTATTCACGGTTCCTTAAAATCCGTTTCTCTCTGGGGCCGCGTTACCGCGAAAAACGGTCACCACACCCCTTTACGTGCCCTACAGCGATTCTACATGTATATATACTACCCCAGACGAATATTATTCCCGTCCAAACACTTTGCATAGACCAATCATTTTTCTCCCTTTGTTTCAGTCAATAAGATGCACAGTCCCCGGCTGCACCTGCGACTCCTTCACCCCCGGAAAGCGCCATCTGCGCTACTGTGACAAGTGTCATCATGGCTGGGTCCTGCATGGTGAGTGAAATTTTTCTAAACCCAGAAAGATATTTTTCCCCCGGAAAAAACACACATTTTGAGTCCGGGTGGTTGTTTTACCGTCTATAACTCGAGAACCATGAGCTCTAGAAAAATTTTATATCCAACCTTTTTCGTAGAGAATTTTGTGCACTATAAAAAGTGTTTCTATAAAAATATCCGTAAATTGCGTAGATTTTGAGATATTTGAAGAAGAAAAAATTTTGTCACAGTGACATTTTACATCAACCGTTTTTCTAGGCTTAATTACTGATTAAAAAAATTCTTTTCAATAGATTTTTTTTATTTCAATATAGTGGAAAGGGGTTCAAATAGTTGAATTATGAATTTACTCGGCGATTATGAGGATTGATAGTAATTAAAGTTTTATTACAACGGGTAATTATTTTGAAATTGGGGCTCTGGGTGTGTCACAAGGATATAATTTAAGAGCCCGGGCATAAAGCGGTGAAAAGAAATTTCCAAATGTCAGCATAGCTCATCCATTTTGGTCCTCAGGGATGAAATTCAATTTTCCACGGATGACCAGTGCCATCCCCCGGCTGTTTCCCTTTGCGTTTATTCTGCCTGTGTGAGTAAGACCGCAGGCTTTATGTGCTCGTAAGTTTTAGAATAAGGTGGTGTATATAGTGCATGTTGGAGATGAGCGTGTTATAATATCGATGCGGATATATATCGCCGGCGCTGACCAATCGCTGCGCGTGGAATTCATAAATTGCGGCGCGTGGAGAGGAATAAAAGGTTGGCAGGAAAAACGGGCGATGGAAGCACCTATATCGCGCTTAAAATTCTGCTTTGACCCGCCATAGATTGGACATGTGGAATACATATCAATTTCGCCTTCGATATGTTGTCTCCAGGGATGTGCTCTCGGCTTATAGACAAAGAACACGGTATTCCATGAATTTTCTTCCCTGTCAAGTATCTTAAAAATATTTTATTTTTATTCGCTGATATTTCTCACAGCGAAATACTATACCTGTCCAAATTTTTTTCAACCCTTTTTTTCTTGTTGTATTATTTTTCAGGCCACAATTCGCATTTATGACTTACTTTTTTCTAAGGTTTTTTTGTAAAAAGATTTTATCGACTAATTTTTCTCTGTTTAATCGATTAAAATTTCGACATCTTATATTTTAAAAATAATTATAATTAATTTGAGACCTTCAAAATGAATATATATATCTTTCGAATTAAAAAGAAATTTTTACTCGTTTTTATTTTTAGACTTTAAAAATATTAGTTTTCAAAATACGAGATATTTTGAGTTAGACGAGTGTGGAACTGCAATTTTTTTATCAGATAAAAAAATAGATTTGGGGTGTGGAATTTTTGTTGCGTGGGATTTTTTGCGGCAGGATGAAATCTTGTGATGATATCCAACAAAAAATAATCGGTCGGTCGGTTGGTCACGCTGTGGGAAGAGAGAAGGCGAATTGAGAGCGACGTCCGCTGACAAAGGCCCTTTTAAATTGTAATGAGCTGCCAAAGAGTGAATTATGTGCACGTCCGACGACTGCCATCGGGTCCTCGCCAGGCCGAAACCCCATCACAGCTCCATATCGTGCCTCCTCCTTTTATTTTACTACTCGGCATGCCTGTGCTTTCCCCAAGAGCGAAAGAGATAGCCCGTTACACCCCACGTCATGAATATATTTACATTGATCGTTCGTCTCGGCATTTTTCATTTGCCGACACTCCTGCAACACACACAAGAGTGTGTCTATATCCATCTGATACTTTATTTATCGTCTATCGAACACATCGTCCCAGTGGTCCAGCGGCCGCGCGGCGGGAGAAAAATCTGCCCCGAGGTCGTGCGCTTTTCATGCTTGCGCGCTCGAGTCAAGTGCGATATGAGTGATGATGATCTCCAGATCATTAACGTTTGTGGCATCCAAAAATAAATTCTCTTTCGATTTTGTGGCTTGAAAAATTTTTATTTCATATAGAATTAACACACGGATTTTTTTCAATTCTCACATACAAAACATTTTTTGGCTACAGAAAATCTATCAGTGTTTTATACATTTAATTATTATTTTACGCTAAACAATGGTGAAAAGTGTTATTTTATGTAGAACTTACATATTTTGAAGTTGTTGGATATCCGTGTTGTTGGATTATGGATTTGATTTAGATATTTCTTTACCCAATTTTGTTAACTTATCTGTTATCAGAGTAGTATTGGTTTTCATAAATAAATATTCGGAAGCAGACATTATTCCTTCCCAAGTCATTGCTGGGTAATTTTTTGCATCGAACCATGGCTTTGCTTGAGTAAAAGTCACACAGCAATAAACCACACATCCGAGTAGAATAACTTTCCAGAAATTAAAAGATGCCATAATTGTTAAACTCCTATAAAAAAAATTAGTCTAGCTATAGTATTTAGTAGATAATCAATCCGTTTAATTCAAATAATCTTTTTTTTTAATTTACCAATGAATTAATATCATCAAATAATCTAGTCAAAACTTTTTGACACCAATAGAAATTTTAATATTAGAAATTTAAACTAAAAATTAAAATTTTTACTGTTATTTCTTGATATTTTTAGTTGACACACAGTTTTTCATTTGTTATGTTTTCTAAATACAGTTAAAAAATTTTAAGGCTTAAACTTACCAATTTCTAAGAAGAAAAAAATTCAGAAAATGTTTTTTTGTGAGATATATGTCGTAATGATGACTGCAATAGAACAATGAATTTTTTCCCTTTATATACTAAATCAACACCTGTTGTAAAGCGATAACTGAACAAAAATAAAATTTTATTTTCGCCAACCAATAGAAAAACTCTGCAATTGACAAAAGAACCTTTGTTTTTTTTTTCAACTCGACGTAGAAAAAATTGATAATAAATCTAAAAATAGCAGAAAATATGTTGTTGTTTTTCACGTTTTTGAAACCATCTATAAAAAATATCTTAATCACTTTGTAAACTAAAAATAACTCTCACAAAACGAATGAAACACTGATAAAAGACACTGTTTTCGTTCTTTTTCACTAAAAATAAAATTTTAAGACTTCAAAATTTTGTTTGAAAAATACCTATTAATATTTTAAAAAGCTTTCTCTGAATTAATTAAACAAAATTAAATATTTTTCGGGCAACATTTACTCCTGTTGAATTTTTTTCCACGCTAATACGAGCTAGAGCATTGAAAACCATCAATTCGCAAGGGAGAGTATGGGTAAATCCGTTCATTAAGCTTCAAGAGCATAATACACACGTATTATCGATGCGCGCGCGGACTGGCCGCGAAAAAAAAAATCCATGATTGCTGATAAACGCCCAGCGGATTAGGACAATTACACCCCGGCACAGCTGACGGAGGAGTGGAGGGTGTGTGTCTATAAATCAGACGAGTATATATGAATATTCAATAAATTAATCGGCAGTGGTTAGCCAGAAAAAATAGCTCTATACTAAAATCGATGGCGATATCAAAGCCACAAACCATCTGCCATGACGTCCATCTGTATTTTAAGGCAGCTGGCCTAAACGACAGCACCCCCGGCGACGGCTTGATGCGGTTGAGACGCGTCGATCATCAGAGTATAAGAACCAAAGCCGCGATCACCCACGTCTGTAAATCACGAGAGGCGTTACTCAAAGTGACAACGTCACTCCCTGTGTTAATAAAGTCTATGGATGCTAGCACAGGGTGGCTTCTACACCCCCGATGGGCTTTTAATAAGTGATGTAGGAAGAAAAAAACTTGTGTAATATACCCCCGAGGTGTTTTAAAAACTTTCCAGACTGCCTATTTGTTTTAATATCTGCTGTTTGGAACCGTGACAACTCATAATCATATATCAGGGGGATTAAAGCTCAATTTTGTCGCCCTAATGCTCACGGCTTTATCACTGTGACATTCAGATATTTATTACAGACTTAATTGAACTTAAAAAATAATATTTATAATTTTTTTTCATTCGATTCTCCTCAGTATTTATTAAATTTATAAATTTTCAACATAAAATCTGAAAAAAATATCCCAAAAATTTAAATTAAATGTTTTTAAAAAATTCATTTTTTTTTTATTTGAATTCAACTATAGAATATTTTTTCAACATGTAATATTTTTAATTTTTTATAATATAAATTTTTTTTAATATCAGCGCGAGAAACGAAAATTGTTTTTTCATGGATCGTTGGCATGTGATGATACACATCAAATGGCAATATATGAACACACCCGAGAGTTCTCTGCGGTTTTGCCAGAGTGACGTTCAGTTAAAAATAGAACAGCGAGTGTACAAGCCACACACGAGCGTAAACAGAGAGGCGCCGCGGCGCTTTACGACGCCATGCGTCCCCGAGGCGTGTTTAGCTGTGGCCAATTCGTGCATTGCGACACTGTGCTACACATCCACACGGGTGACAAGCGTTTATACATGACTTCCGCGATGCTTGAGCCTTCGCAGTGCACATCCAGGGACAATGCTCACACTCGTTCGCTCTATTTCTGTACAGCATACATAGAGAGAAAAAAACGAGTCTAAAAAAATTCGTGCTATTTCTCTGAGCAATCTCTTCGATTAGGATTAAACATTGATGCGATTGCAACTGATACAGATTAATGTCTGTCCGAAGATAGGACTCCGTCTCGCCTTCCTGACCTGTCAAGGATATATATATTATTTGTCTCGCTAGCGCCCTCGTTCAATCCTGAAAAAAAACGGAAAATTCACTGCATTCATTAACTTAGAAATTTTCATATCCATTAAATCATACTTGTATTTTTTTCTAAATCATAATTAAAATTTTTTTAAATAAATTTAGCAGAAGAAAAATTTAATTTTCAGTATGCATAGTTGATTTTAAGGTTTAAAATTTAGAAATAAAACAAAAAAATCAATTTTTTCATCATTTTTTATAGTTAAATTAATTTTAATATTAATATGAATTTTTTCTATTATTTCAGTAGTTTATATAAAGATTTATTCAGGCATTACTGCCCTTAAAAATTGTTTTTTGACGTATTGATAACGAAAAATAATTTATTTGTTTCTAGATATTTAAATTTTTTATATTTTCTCATCATCACATTTTTATTTTATCATTTTTTTATAAAGTTTCCATATACAATAAATGATTGGACTTTTAGTTTAAGGTAGTAATCTTCTAGTTGAATGAGAAAAAAAAATATATTAATTGATATGGAGCACTGCGATGTGCAAGGGAAAATAATTTAGACGACTTGTATATACGAAACAATAGTGAATTATAGATCAGGAAAGTGCTACTGCGTATATGACGAACGGTGTCGCCATACGGGTGGGCATTTACTCCGAGATAAAGTCCCATGGGATTGTATTTAGCCCTGCAGTCTCTTCGTGGATGGATGTGCCAGCTTATTTACTCTCGCGCCCTCATATTATACGATAACGACGAATTGTATCAGACTTCCCCCATCATCTCGACGAACTGTATATGTTCATATAATAGTCATACAGCAACAGATATATCTTTATTTATATATCGCAACTAATTAATTAATTTCCTGTCAATAGAAAATGTGATATAATTATATCCTCGATATATATAGACATTTATTGAAGCATATAAACATGCGGTTTGCGTTAAATGATGTGCACATATACACATATATCCAACTAAAAATTTAGTTGAGCTCAATTGAGTATAAATGTGCATATATTTGATTTTATATTATTTCAAGTGCTTTATTCACTTTCATTTCAATATCAATTAAGGGTGAAAATGCAACGGAATAATTGGTTATTATTCATGACTAATAAATAATCTCGATAATTCGCGGAGTAATCAACTCTTTTTCACTCTTGTAAAATTCGATAATTAAAAAGGGGAGACTGAACTTTATTAAAACACTAAAATCCTTATAATTTATTGTGTTTAAAGTAATAATTATTAAGCCATCAATTTTTGTACAGTAATTTTCAACACTATATCCTCCTATAAAAATTTATAAAAATTTAAATACAATGATTGGTTAAATTTTTATCGAACAAATTAAAAATCAATTAATATCTTCTTATTAAAAGGTACGTCATAACGTCGAAATCTATTATAAAGATGTCTATTAAAGTTCAGTTTGAAATTCAGAATTTTGTCTAGACCAAAAAAAATATTTAAAAAATGAAAGAATTCATTTTAAAAAAATTTTCTACTGTAACTAAACACTGTTATATTATTATTTCTTGATCAAAATTTTTTCTCACATACACAGATCATAAACGAAAAGTATTAAAGCCATAAAGAAAGTTCAGTAAACCGCAAAAAGCATCCAAGACTTGATGCGGTCAAGAGGTCTCAGCAAAAGATTAATGTGTCGTCTCCTATCACCGGTGATTGACAGCAATGTAACCACGACAAAGAGCCGCGACATAAAAATCTCCCCACTGCGACACGACTGTGGATCATCGTGATGTGCGCGCATCATCTGGTGTTGATTTAACGCAAGACGTGAACATTTAAAATATCCCATCGTGCTCGGACGCTGTGGAATCGGCAAGAATTGTAAACGAATTAATATTCGACGTGGACGAAGTAATTAGATGAAGCTTTATAATTGCAACGGTCTCATAAACGCGAGGTCTACTGTCTCCAAGGTGCAGTTCACAGGGCGTATTTACATCTCCCGAGAGACAAAGGGCAAGGGCACGGAGTAAAAGAGCAACGAGAGGGTGGTATAGGCACATGGTTCTCGACGGCTGCAAACGTCGTGCAGCAACGGAAAAGCGGAAGGAGCCCTTTGTAACGGTTTACCGTTCCCTCCGGTCGTCTTAAAAGAAAGGGTTAATTAAAAACAACAAAAGCTATCTAAGCCATTAGCGCCCGTTTGTATGCGCGTGAACCTTTGCAATTATATCCGGTAGTTATCTCTTTTGCCGACATTCAACCACCCCTTTCGTCTACTGTATATATATAAGGGTTACGGGGATTTTTTGACATTAGAGATACTCTTAATTTCTTGGGTAGTCTGAAAATTTTTGTAATAAAAAAATTATCATATTGTAGCAATCACTGGTTTACAATATTTTTTATAAGCTTTTTTGTATTTTAAAATACAAGATTTTCAATACAAAAAATAGAAAATTCAACTTGGAGATTAAAATAATTCAAGATTACGATGTTCTCCAACGATCTTTTTATAATAATATTATAAGACTTGTGTTTACAATTGCATTTTGACTTTTAAAAGTGCAGAATTTTCTACTCTGATTTTTCTACAGTAAAAATACATCAAGAATTCAGCACTCAGCAAAAATTCATTCATCGATATATACACCCTGAACTTGAAGACTTCATGAAATGGTCATTTTTGTTCACTAATAAGATGAATTCATGATGAATTTTTGGTGTATAATCATGATTGATGAATCATAAATTTTTTTTTCTTCACTCTGGATATAAATCTGTGTGAGCTAATATGCAGAAATTTAATATTGCAAGTGATTTTAACGACTTTTTGACAATTTAAAAATTTTTGGAACAATTGAAATATGTTTGTTTGCCGTGGACGGGGGCTTGAATAATTTGCCGACCGCTTAAGATAGAATAAGAGAGTGATTTGCATACTCAAATAATCCTCGACAATCTAATTGGATCGAGTATAGAGTGCGGGCGGTAGTTTCTGCGCGGTCTACCCTCAATTTTGTGGCGAGCGATATGATCACGCTCCTCCGTCCTGCTGCACACAACCAAAATATCCAAAACTTGGACAAACCCCAAGCACGACGCCCGCCCAATGCATCTACGCACGCGCCCATAATATTATTTAAATTGCTCGACTATTATACTGCAACCTGTAATTACATTAACTCTCCGATATACAGACCTTGCAGCGGCTTATTTATTTTCCATCAAAACGATTCATTGACGAAAAAGCGTACGGGTGGCCCGGCGCCAAGTACCTATTTTTTCATCCTCTCCAACATATCCTGATGTTTAAAAAACGCCATCAGAATTATACTAATAATCCGCATTATGAGGAAAATTCCGAGCCATATGCGCCATCAGCGACAATAACGACACTGATCCATTGCAAAGTCTCCAGAATCTCTGTGGTATACAGTTGATACGACGGTTTAATTACCCGCCAGGGCCGTGAAACGACCACGCCGGTAAATCTCTTTGATGCGCCATAAAACCAGCCGCGAAGCGCAATCTTATTACCGTTCGTCGCGCGTCTTGCAGTGCGGGTGGCACTAGCAGTGTCTTTGAATTTCTTTTTTGTATCAAGTCATATCCATCGATTTCTAAAATTACCCTATAACATTTTTATTCCAACCAATGACCGCAATACTGGAACTTGTCATCCCTTACAACAGTCTAATATATATAGAATAGTTGGAATAAAATATTTACTAAACCTTCAAATTCAAAATCTATTTATCTAATATGCTCTAAAAATTATTAAAAAAATTCAAACTTTTTTCAAGTTTTCTAAGGCTCCTTCCAAACTCTACAGTTGAAAAATCCGTCTGATAATCCATGTATAAACATCAGACAAGCTCAATATTAGAAGACAGAGTGTCGCGGGCAGTTTTTCTTGTAGCTCTCTGCGAAAATGCGACAACGGCCATCACCGCGGAGAGTAGAGCGCGCGTTATCTCCCCCGCAAATATATATTAATGCGACGTGATATATCAGCGGGTCGCAAGGGACAAAACCTTAAATATTGGATAAGTTGGTCCGCGGCCAGTCCGCTGGGACTGAATCTCAGTGATGGATCGTCTTCTGCTGACTGTCATAACAACTCTATCTGGATATTCTTTCTCTTTGCAACCGCACGCTATCTCATACACTGCCAAGTGTCGATGTATAAATTTTTCCCGTCATCATCGCGTCCAAGACGGAGTACATTTATGTACCAGAGAGAGAGAGTATGTATACAGTGTGGTTTCAATTAACGCTGGCTGTCGTCTGTTTTGCATGATCAAACGGGGGACTCCTTGATCTTAATTTGCCGCGGGACAAATTCTGCGGTACGCGTTATTGGATTCATCCTGATAATTCTCTAGTAAATCATAACATGGCCCCCGAACAATTTTCAAGTCTCCACGGGGTCGTGGATTATGCAGTGTGCAAAGGGTTGATTCTCGCGGGACGACTATGCGTCGACGTGACACTACTTGGCCTCATCCACCCTTTTTAGCGCTGATAGAATAACCCTGCGTAAACACACGTGTCCTTTAAGGCTTCCGGAAATATCTTCTGATGTGCCCTGAGGTCTGTTGATTTTTTTTTTCTTCAATCTGCGCAATTTTCAGCGCAGCGCCAGATTTCGCTTCACGCCGTCGTATCGCGTCTTTTTATATATACTGCAAGAGAAAAAAAATTTACCGGTAGATACGACATTAAGTTCGTGGAAGTGATAATATAAAGCAGTCTATCCCTCTTGCCGGGTTATCGCGGATCGGCCTTATGACATCGATCAGTCTGTGTCGTGCTATCGTTGTGCATTAATTATTATTGCTTTCTGGACACTTTTATTATCGTCATAACTCTCTGTGCGAGTATGACGAGATTTGAATGACATTTCAGATTTTTTTGTCGATGCCATCATCACTCATCACACTTGACATTATTTTAGATTGTAAAAATTCAAAAACAAGTAAAAAAAATATAGCAAAAATACATTACAAAATTTGTAAGAATTTTTTCACTTCTGTAAACTATTTTTTTTTTTTTTTTCGGTAAAAGCATTAAAAAAAGTTGGGAAAATTCATATACTCAAAACGTGTTTGTATGATTTTTTTTTGTATTAGAGTGAATTTTGTGACAAAGTCAAGTCAGTGAATAATAGCGTCGCCAGAGAAGCCTTTGACGCGACTATTTTCCTGTGTCTTTCGACGTGAATAGGTGCATATTTATTGCAAGTATATTATCCTGAATATTTTGACAGATGGAAAGCCTTTGGTACCATGAAGAAAATCAAGTGGTCAAGTGGTCGAGACCTTCAACGTAATTTTGTCCCCGAAAACACATCAACACATAAATATTGTATGATATTTTACTTTTGAAATTTGTCGAAAATTCTAGTTTACTCGTCCTTTTTATGCGCAATTTGTCAGACCATGACAATCTCTACTGGAGCAAGGTCATTAACAATGGTGCATAAATAAGCAGGACGATATCTCATAGATTTTGCATTTTTCAAACGAATTATCGAAATTTTCCATAATGAATTTCTAAAGTAAAATATATTTATATGTATGAAAACTCATCGAATAGTTAATATTTCAGTTTAATAATAATAATAATTAATTTGCATAAATTTAACTTGATCGCAGAAAAACGTCTTTAATGCAAAAAAAAAATTTCATGAAATTAGTTGAGATTATTTAGTTATCAACTATAATGATGATACCAAACGATATCACAATATGCACCAAAAATGTTGTTGCGACAGACCATGCTTCCACAGCAATCCTTGTCAGAAGAACACTAAAATATATACATGTATTAGGTATAGGTAAATTTAATCTAATTCAATATTATATCGTTAATTGAATGGAATATTTATTACATACCCCTCGTCCTAACCATTCTCTGCATGCGTTAACTTCTACGCCCATCATCATGACAAATAGAACGGTCACCATCAATGCCATCAGTGTACAGTTGAAACCCATTATTTTATCGTTGGCTAAATTAAACCAAGTTTTATCAAATAATCTCAAAAATTATCTAGCTCGATGGCCTGTATATAGCAGACATAGCGATATTTATTTATGAAAACTGATAAAACATCAAGAAATTTTGGTGATAAAAATGCTCGCAAGTCTTAAAAGGGTTAATTCTTATTTCTGATTAGAAAATGTATTTTCTCACTACTGCGCCGACAGCGACGACTTTCGTCCCGCTGCGCGGGACGAAGTCCCCGTTTTTCGGCTCCGTCGATGATAAAAATCGTATACACACCACGGGCAGTAAATAAGGAAGCCTCAGATCACATGTAGTTGTCGTCCGAGGCGGAGCCGACCTTCGTTGTTTTACTGCCCTAGGTATGTAATATACTATTCAAGCTGGCAGTATTAGAAACAATTGGAAGTAAAATCTAACGGAATGCGCAGTCGATCACACTTGGGACAAGTTTGTTGCTGTGCTTATAGTGACAACTCGAAATATACAGAGGTTTATATACCTTGGCGAATCAGAGAAGCGTATAGTCTAGTGGGGCAAGCAATATTGCTTGACGTCAAACTGTCAATATCGCGTTGTATAGACGAAAATAGAACGTATTTTTATTTTTATGTATTTACTTTTTATTTTATTAAGATGTTTTATTGAATTCGATAGTAATCGAGTCGTTATTTTATTTATAATTGATTGACGTTAATGCAATTTAATAGTTTTCGAAAATTAATAGTTTATAAGGTGTGGTGATGAATTTTTCAGCCGATGAAATATTTAATTATCAATTTGTATCATTTTTATATGGATTTTTTTTCGTCGAATTTTCAAGATATTTTTAACAGATTCACAAACAGAATCCGGAAGATCGTGTGCAGCGCGTGGGTCTCTCGTGCATTTAACGACGTGAAATCCAAACAAAATTGCAGCCGATGGTGTAAACGGCAAGTGACGAAGTACAGGGGACGTCCGGGTCTGCGTTGGATCATGCGGCGAAAAAAAGAGCAAAGTGTTCAACACACATGATGCATCGCGCGTGCACCGCCGCGGTGATACATAATTTCTGCCGACGGATTAGCGCGCTGGGCGCGCATTTGCCATACATAGTTATGAATGAGCCCAGTGATGGCATCGAATGCGTGCGTGAGGTTAGTTACGCACCGTTTGCCGTGCCCCCAGGGATGTTTCGCCGCTCTGTAACACACACTGCCGCCGCCGCCGCAACTCCGTCATATGTACATATGTATGCTGATGCATGATATGTGCCGGAGAGTATATGTAATCCCAAGTTTATGCGCTGTGCCGATTTCACGCTTCACGGTTACGTCGTCAACCAGGCCCAGTGACAAAAACCACCGCTGCTTCAACAGAGCTGCCATTGTCTTGCCAGTGACGACGTTTTTTCGCGTCTTACAGGGGCCCGAGGACCCGCACGTGCTGTCGGCAGATAACGACTAGTCACAAAAAATCAGTGCATTGTATTATATACTCGGAAACTTTATGTATAAATGCTTTTTTCCTAAAAAAATTCTTTATCCAAATATTAATATTTAATATTTATATAAAATTACTATATTTTTTAAAAGCAATAATTTATACATAGGGTGGATTTCTTAGCTTGAAAAATTGAAAAATTAACTTTTTTTTATGCTTTTTAATTTATTCATTTTTTAAAATAAAATGTACATAGAAAACACATGAAAAAAAATTCTTGTGCATGCAAAAAATGGTACATTCTCGCATGAAGCATAATAAAAGAAGTTTTTTTCAAATATTCAAATTTATAGTTCCACGTATATGTATGTATACTTATATTTTTAATTGAGTATAAAAAATCGTTTTGAAAAATGTGTAATTTTTAAAGCGAGTGAAAAATGTTGGATTACGAGATAACTTCGCGAGTTTCACGAGATTTTCAACAATGCAACAAAACACAGAGTAATTGATTGTATAGTTAATTTGCAGAGCAAGTTGTGTGTGAATATATACATATATAGTCAGGACATTGTAAGACTCGAGATTGAACGCTGTATACGCGATAGTAGCCCACGTCAATATATGTGTAACATCAGCGAATGGAGTGAGAGACTCGGCAAAATCGAATTTGACCCGCGCTCCAACCTCTGTTAAAACTTTGCTAACGAATCCTCGCACAGAAATTTTCGTCAATGGCCTCGTTGAGCAAGTTTGATTTTATACAATTTTTTCCGCGACGACGTGAAGCACAAAATAATTAATTTAACATCCAATAAAAACTTTATTAACACTAAAAAAAATCCATGCAATTGGTTTTACACGGAAAAAAATTTTTTTTTTCGCAAATAAACCGCCAAAAAAATTTTTTATCATTTATAAATTTAGTAGATTAGTTATTCTTTTTTTACGCGCAATACCATATTTTATTTGCCGTTTAATTTAATTATAGGAATGACCTATGTATTTACACTTTGAAATATGTGGAGTCGCGTCATCTGCTCTGAATGGGAGAACAAAAAAAAATTTTCTACAGAGGTCGCGCGCGCGCGCGGTTTCGATTATAAAATATTTCAAGTGTGTGAGGGAAAACAAACGGGCGCAATCTGCTCGAGCTGAGATATTTGTCTATTAATAATCCTCTCGTGATTTTTTTTCTCGAGGTTTCATAAACACCATTTATCAGCCTTGATGTAGGAAAGATATATGCCTAATACATATAAGCGTGAGGTTGATGGTGCAGAGTTTGTTATAGGATGCATTCCTCGTCAGTCGCCGCCGTTATATTATGCAGCATAAAGTACATTTGCGACCAGGTCATGCACGACGCTGTTATTTCGAGCTGACTATGGCGTAACAATGCGCCTCTGGACCCCGGTCAACACGTGGATGAGTATAGATATATCCTGCCGCACAGGTTGGCAGTCGCGAGGATTCGCGGGTTGCCCAATAAATCATTCTAATAACCATCTGCGCGCCGCGTATGTGTGTTTCCTTTGCCCCCGCAAAATCGCATGCACGCATGCATTATTCAGCGCACTGGCGCGATAGCCAGTAGGAAGAGCGAGAGAAACGACTTGCTTTACATAAGACAACGAACGACCCACAGACACACGATGTATACTCTTAATATACATATTCGTATAGCGAGAAAAAGTGCCGTGAAAAACCATGCCATCAAATGTCAAAACAAACATTTTTCACAAAATCAATATTTTTTTCAATCAAATTTTTTTTTTAAATATTTTTTATCGGCTTTGAAATTGTTCGAGTAATTTTGATTGCTGTAAAAATAGCGACTTTTATCAATTTTTATCATTTGACGCACAAAATACAAACGTTTGAAACACAAAGTCACCTTGGCACGTTCTTGATTTTTTTTTTTAAACAAACTGATAAAAAAAACGGATATTAAATAAAAAAATTTTTTTTTCATTGTTTTCTTATTTTTTAAAAGTTTCTGATATTAAAAAAAAGCATAGGTATATAGTTATACGGAAAAAAAATTCTTTTGCATAAATAAAATTAGTCGAACTACCCGAAATTATTTTTTTAAGGCGCTAAAAAATAATATTAGATATAAATAATCTGTAATAATATTATGGCGACTTTTCACTTGTCATCGACTCGGGTCGATTGTAATTTATTCACGATTCTCCGCGCTTTGTGCACGTCCAAGTTTCGTAATTACGGTTTGAAGGTTGCTTTCCACCGAGGTTAACATTTCGCATGAACAAAAGATACTCAAGGGTACTCTCCTGGACTCGATTAGCACTGAATAATTAGCATGGGCCGATTAGCAGAAGACACGAGATCATCTAACTTGGAGCCGCGCGAGTTGGAGCACAGCACGTGCTAACAGAAAAATTAACGCGCGCG